>JASDQU010196769.1:39105-53081 GCA_032191745.1 Picea mariana | reverse complement strand
ATCGGCGGCGTCGGACCCCCCCCCTTCCGTTAAAAGCAGAACGGATGGGGGGGTCCGGGGCCAACTGTGGGCCGTTGATTGCGGCGCTGTGATCTGAACCCTTGAAAAGTGATCGAGACATAGGTAGGGGCGGAAAAATCATATGGGTGGAAAACTTAGGATAAGGGTATTCTCAAGGGTTTTTCAATTTTTTCTCACCCACACTACTAAGGGGAATTCATTCAATTGTATTTAGGCATTGGAGTCGAGAGGGTCATGTCTTTATCAATATGGCTTCTCTTAGGCAAAGGGGCAAGGGTACTTACCTATGTCCTATCCTATGGTCAGAAGGCAGTTAACCCAGATTAAACAGTTGGGTTAAGGTTTTATCTTTCCAAGGGCTACCTGATCAGGATTAGATGGTCTGATTAGATGCATTCACTAGTTCTAACCTGGGGGCTATCTGATCAAGATTAGACAGTATGATCAGATGTATTCACTACCCTTAACCTAGGGGCTATCTGATCAAGATTAGGCAGTATGATCAGATGTATTCATTACCCTATCAGCCTTAAAAATTTAAAAGAACTTGGTCATGCTTAGAAGGTATGACCAAGTTGTCATTATTGCTTGGGGCCTTTGCTTCAATTCTTTTCTGCCCTCCTTTCTCTTTTTCTCTTTATTCTCTTTTTCACAAATTATTTGGAGAATGCAATATCATTTGTGAACCAAATCACCAGATGCAGATAATATCCAAGTCATAAGATGATTCCCATAAATTATGGGGTGATAACACAAGCCTCTGCATCTAAGCAGAAGTAGAATTTTTGGCTTCCACTCCAAATAGTTATGAGGGGTGAGAAGTATTGTCGACGAATAATCCATCTTTTCTGCGTTCTTCAATCTTCAGTACCTGCAAAAATAATTTGGTGTAGCTTTTTCTTAGCAGTCTGTCGGTTCTAATACCATGTAAATGTGTTGAACCTGCACATAATAGATCTAGCTAGAAAATACCACACACATTTGCAGAGAGAAATTGAGAATGAAGAAGCAAGAGAGAAAGAATGGAAGAATTCTCATTAACCATATTTCACACTCAAAGAGTGGATAATTTACAATAGATATAGGATACATGAGTAACTAATGCACCATAGTGGTGGTCTAGAGTGATCTGGACACACACCAGTAGTTACGGGAGTAAAATTCCACCTAGTCTAGTCTCTCGGGCAGTTATGGGAGTGAACTTCCACCTAGTCTGAGTTAAATATTCTATCAGTCTTCAGTTAACTGACTGAAACAGAGTGAAGTGAGGAGGAGATTAGGGAATCATGAGTAATGCGCTAGTCTGGTGATGATCCCAAGGACAATGCGCATTAGTTGGTGATGATCCCAATGATGCATGGTGATAATCCCAATGTAGCATCTAGACTCCACTCAATTGATCAAACTGAAGTGAAAATTGAAGAGAATATTCTCCCTAAACTTTAGGAGACTGGATAAAGACTAATAAACAAGGAAAAACCTCAGAAAAAATAAATCCTAGGTGTGTGTGAAGTAACTCCAACATATTATGGGGTATTAAATGTATGTTTGTACTTGGAAATCATCACATATATGCTATAAATTGTTTTTGTTCTGGGAATGTACTCAAACATCCTTATACCTCTTAATTTTCCTTGACCTAGACCTTTCTTTAGGTGATCAAGAGAGGGGGTGATAGACTTGGCTACAATACTTGCTACTTTCATCCCTTGGGGTCACCGGGGAAGCCTCCCTTGTGGTGGACCTCCTCCATCACTAAAATGAGGGAATTTCTTACTAAGGTGATAGTGATAGGATTTTCCATAGTTATGCAGATTTGGGGGACTTGTGTGGGCTTTGCACAAGTACAAATCCCGCGATAACATGTCCCATTATTACAATGATTTTAAGTCCCTAGTATGGCCATCAAAGGTGAACATGGTTTTGTGTGTGTGGAACCTACTATTCAACATAAAGTCAGAGGAAATGCATGACATATTCAACAAATATGTGACCATTAGGTAGATCTGAATCAGTGTCAACAAGAACACCGATGGGACCGCCTTCATCGTTTACGAAGACATATACAACACCAAGAATGTTGTCGATCACCTCTCATGATTCAATGTCATCAAAAAATATATCATCATCCTCTATTACCAATAGTCCAAGATGACAAAAGAAGTTCGACCACAAGAAGAAGGAGGATGACCTTGCTAAGATGCAGGATAATGCGTTGAAACATTTGCAAGAACAAGATCTGTGTTGATTGGACTATATGTCCATTGTGGTTTCGTGTATGAGCTAGGGTTTGCAGTCAAGCATGTCAAGGTAATGCATCCATACTCTCCATCACCCACAGGTACAACAAACTAGGCTACGATCTAACGCCTCTCGTCTTTGCAATAATCTGAAAGTCTGGATTCATGGAAGAAAAGATTTTTCTACAAGCACACTAGGGGTTTATCCAACATAAATTGCACAATAGCCCTTTTTTGGTGGATTCTTCTCATGGATTATAGGTAACATTTATAAATATATTTGTCACCAGGGAGTTTGCAAGGAGAGCAAAGTTTTCTCTGAACACAAATCTTCGAGAGAGAAATTGATAGCAACACCTTCAATTTTTTTCGAGGCGACGGTACAATCAAAGGGAGAAAAAATGACTAGGTTGGAAAACCCTAGGCAGAAAACAATGGTAGAGATGAAGGGAACAAATGATAGAAATGAGGGGTGCAAGGAATAAACAAAGAGACATAGGTGTTTCTGCATGAGACAAGGAGTCATGGAGTTAAACTTGCTCTGATACCACTATCAGGCTAGGTATGGGCAGAGGAATAATTAACTCCACACTTGATTATTATGAATTAACGTGAGACATTCGTAAATACAATACAAAATGACCTTTGGTTTCATCTTCCAAGAGGTCTGAATGACTCTTCATATTCACTTATGACTCTTCATGTTTCTCCTAAATACTATTTACAATAATATTTACAAAGTGCCTCAATCCCTAAGGATTAGGTATCTAACACAAGCATTTGACAAGAAACGGAGGATTTCAACCAATGTATTCCCTTGAAAGATAAAATGCATATTACTTTTAATAAAAAATGATTAGTCTAAAAATAATTTATAAAGAGTTTAATAACTGGAAATTTGGACTTGAGTTTATGGTTTGTGGATAAATTACCAAAATCCAAGTCTGAAGGTCCATCCTTGCTTTAGTGACACTCTTTTGGATCTTGTGCCTAAGCTCTTTCCCATAGCTATATATTCATTTCTTGTTGTATAGATAGAACCTTTGAAGAATAACTTAAATTGTGTTATTCACACATGTTCCCCCCCTTTAAATCCTTAGTACTATATAATTATAAGGCATACTTTAACTCTAATTAAACTCAATATGGTTTTGTTAACTAAGAAAACTAAAATTATCCTCAAAAAACAATATGCAAAGCCTTGTATGAGAGTGGAGCTATGAAGAAATACCATGGCGCTTAGAGCTTTATATATCCATTATTATATAAGATTGTTAAATGGCATTCTAACATCATCCAACAATCTTAGAATCTTAGAATTTCATCTAACAATCTTATATAATAATGGATAAGTGCTCGACGGGGTTAGCTTGAGTGGATAAGTGTTGTGAATAACAAGCAAGAGGTCACGAGGTCAACTCCTCGAGCTAGCTACCTCTGTGGATATCATGGGCCTCACCCAATGTCCTTGCTAGGTTAGATTGTCAAAACTACAACTGGTCAGTTTACCTTGGGTACCATCCTCAGAATGAGGGGAAGTGCTTGATGAATTTCCCTAGGATGTGCATTAAAAAAAATCTAGGTGAGTTAGATTGAGTGGTTAAGTGTTGTGAATTACAAGTAGGAGGTCACGGGGTCAAGTCCCCGAGGTGGTCGCGTCTGTGGATACTATTGAGCCTCACTCGATGTTCCCGTCGGGTAAGGTTGTCAAAAAAACAATCGATTGATTTACCCTGATTACCATCCTCACAATGAGGAGAAATGCCTAGAGGGTTTCCTCAAGATGTACATTCTATCAAAAAGAAAAAAGAAAATAAAATTGTTAAATGAAATTATCTAAATTTAGTAATTATAATGCTATGTGTTTATTTATCTCTTATGGTTTTGTGTAATGTAAGTTTATATAAAATCTTTCTCTATAAAATATGCAAGTTTTACTGTATTAGGTATGGAATGCATTACAAAACTCCCTTGCAAAGTGCTCAAGTAAATTTAGTTTGGTGTTACTATGTAACCTTAAAAACTCTTATATTATATCAAAGTTTTTCATTGAAATGTTTGTGAATTATTATGACCACTTCATTATTTTACAAGATAAAACATATTACACTTAAGCGAAAATTGAATTCCAGTTAACAATGGAAAATATCACCAACCGCTTAACCAATTAATCAAACCTTTCGGTCCAAGAGGTTGCGTTGAACACTTCTATTCAAAACCAACTAAAAGTACAAAAGCGTTGGAACACTTCCCTTCAAAAACAACTATCCATCTGCTAGGAGATAAAGAAAATACTTTGATTTCGCCCTCTCTTCAATCCTCTAGAAAGTAATACCACGTCGTAGGAGTACAGAAATATGATAACAAATATGGATATGTGGGGTGCTCTAGACATGAGATTGGGTTAGAATGTCATACAACGTAGGACTACAGAAATACGACGGACAATATGGATAAGTGGGTGATTCTAGACATGAGATTGGGTGGATTTTACATGGCCACGACCAGCACCAGTGACACAATTGAGTACGGTATTATAATCTCTCATTTACAGTTCATTCAAATGACTCTGAAATTCATTCAAATAGCCAAATATTCCGGGCGAGATGCAGCCACACTGAGCATACCATAAGTAGTCCTGAAAGGTAGCAATATTTGAAGTGGGTTTTCCGCCCTCGGGAGAATCTTTATTTATGTAAGTTGTAACTTCCATTCGATTCCTTTGGTTTATAATTTTCCTTATAAAGCATATATGAAATACAAGGAATTACAGAGCAATATGCTGTTGTTTTCCAAGTTTTCAGGCTTGTGTTTTATCCAAATCTGCATTTAATGCTTATTAATGCGTCAGGCTGCTAAGTGGTGTATTTATAGCTTGAAAGCGTTTGGTGGTGAACTATCTTATGTCAGCATACTCAAGTAATTCTTACAGCACCTTGTGGTTCGAGTCTACTTAGCACTAATGCAAACCCATCTAAACCCAGTCTGATATGCACCTCAGGTTGCAGCGCTCAAAGTTTAGATGGTTCTGTGCCAGTGTGTATATTCAATGCACTCAATGCACCGTTATATGGTACACACATGAATTAATGGATGACCCACTCCAACTGTAGAATGCACCTCACTTTTCTCAGTGCAGTCGTCATGTATGATGTCTAGATACTATTTTTAAGAAGAAACCTGCTATATGGAGCTGTTTTGTGCTCGTTGTCACTGCAGACAATTTAAATTTTAAAGTAAAATTGTTTTTTGATAAGATATGTTTAAATAGAAATCTTGGAGTAGCTCAGAAGGCAGGTGTATTAAGGAATGCATTATTTCATGCAATTTGTCCAAATTCAGCCTCAACATAAACTCTAACAGAATGCTATGTGAAACATCTTTTGTAATTACCTTAATAAATTAGCCTGTGAAAATAGTCCTTACGCTATTTAAATGGATGCTAGTACTTGCTAATCCAGCAGAAAAATCCGAATTAAGTAATACAACCAAAATACTGCCTAAGAACTCACTTCAAGAGGGCAGAAAATTCCTCAGCCTTAACGCTGATCTGGGATTACCATAGAGGAGGCATGCCATTAATTGTGTGATAACGTGCAAACCTGATAGCCCATAAAGCAATATTCGGATTCTTTCCTTCTAAGCTGGTCCCAGTCCCGGGGAGAATTATTGTTAACCGACATGCCATTATCATGTCACAATTTTATGTCTTCTCTGTATCAGGTCTTTGTATCAGACTGCTTCTACCAGATTGTCTTATTAGACTGCTTCTACTTTTTGTCTATTGGGATAAAGGCAGTATTGCTATTGTCTTAAATATATGCAATCCCAAAACAGGGATATGCCACTGTATGAAGATAGCTTTTAACATCACACAGATAAGGACCACAAGCAAGATGGCCCACAAGGCATGACACCAAAGCAATCCCAACATAGGGATATACCACTGTAGGGAGATAGCTTTTAACATCACATTGATAATGACCACAAGCCAAAGATGCCCCAAAAGGCATGCTACCAAAACTGATGATGATGTTAGTACCAGAGTGAGGGAGGATGCTGTGACATCAACTTGATGACTTGCACCCCAAAGCCAGCTTCCAGATTGGCAAAGCTTTTGCTGTATGTAATGCCTTATAAACCATTTCTTTCTCATAATTGTTATGCATGTTGGATTATTCACAACACAACACCCAATGGAAATGCTTATGCTTACACACAATTGAGAAGAGGAGTATTAATGTGGGATGAAATCCCAACATAGGTTCCAATGTCCTTCATTATACTTGGTAGTAGGTACAATAAGGGTGTGTATTGTCTTTCTTTTATCTTTTCCAGCTCCAAAATTTGCACCCAGCACAATGATCCAAGGAGCTGTTCGCTGAGCAAAACATCCACAAACGGAAATTTCGAAAGAAGATAACCTGTCGGAAATGTGAACCTACTGCAAGGTAAGATCACACACAAGATAGACAACTGCAGAACCTAATAATTGCAAAATTGGATGAGTGGAGAGAACTCAACCACAAAGATGGCAGTGGAACTAGTACACCTGCAAGGACAAAATGAGAGAGGCAGAGGAAGTTGGACTATTGTTGAACAAACATTACAAGGGTAACTGAATGCCACCATTTAAACACTGAATTGATCTTGCAAAAAGGGGAATATTCAAGAGAATACTGGAGGTAGACTTCAAAGACAAGGAAGATAAGCCTCAAAACATGTTTGAGGCAGAAGGAAGCAAATTCTTGCTGTAAAGAAAACAAGAGGTTCTTGAGAAGTTGATCTATAACTGGTTAAGGAAGTAAGTAAGACTGTTTTATGGTTAGCTAATCAAGAAGTTTCATAATAAGTATCTATTTTGGTACCAACAGAGGTTCAGGAAAATGCACTTTATCAAGCAGTTAAAATGCAATTTTCTTTGTTTTCTGCAATCCTAAACATCATCAATGGTTCCTGTTATCGCACAGTTTGTAGCTAGGTCAAATGGATAGAAGGTAGAGGTCAAACTGGCGTAACAGGAACCTTCCCCACCCAATGTCACCTCAATGGGGAGGTTCTTTCTATTCAGGGAGGTTAGCCCAGGGGAGACGTCCCCGGTAACTTGGGGTTTTGAAGAGGCAGAGATATAAAAGTCAAGGTTAAAGTTCCCTCCTCACAGGTTACCACCAATGTCAGATAGTCCGGCTAAACAGCCAATAAAGAAGTGCATGCCCAAATGAGAACACCTGCTTGGAACAAGACAATAGCAAAACAAAATATATGCAGGCTATAATTCAATGGGTTGGTACTTCATGTAACTATCTGATATTAATATGTAAGCAATTATAACAACAAGTATCAATGAGATCAATGTTTTATCAATTAGCTATGGAAAAGTATCAATTCATCAATAACTTTAGAGATGATGTGGCTAATCAATGTATCTAATCAATCATTTACTCAATAAATGCTATTAACCACCATCTAATTGCTTATTATCAAGATTTGCTGCGTCAAGATGGAATAACCAACTGTGACGTCAGCCTAGTTAGGGTTAGTTTGTTAGTTAGGGTTTCAAAATTTAAAGTTTTTGAGCGTTGGTTTGAACACTATCACTTCAACGTTGTGTGTCTAAGATCAGTGCCTAAAGGTATATGGAGTCAAATAAGGAGACGGCATAGAGTTGAAGGGGTGAAGGCTAAAGACAAGAGGGAAAGGTTCTAGAGTGCTGCAATGGCAGGGCCCTAGAATCAAAACCCTAGGGGAAAGAGGCTCACTTCGGTGTTGCTTAAGCAAGGCCTTGTGCTCTTTCCTCCTTCTTTAGGTCAAACTTGGCAAAACGGCTAGCAATTAAGAAGAGCTAAAACAAGAGGATTAGGTGAGGGAGAGTGTTGCAATGGCAAGGCTCTATCACTAAAACCCTAGAAGATGGACGGCCCTAGGTGTAGATAACCTAGGCCTAGGACGTCACCCTCCTTTTAACCTTTAAAAAATCAAAGCTAGCTTAAGGGAAGAAGTGAGAAGAGTGTAGCAAAGGCTAGGCTCTTTCTTCCTTCTTCAATGGCTGAAAATTTCTCTCTAAGGGGACATGAGACAAGAACCTACTTGTGTGCTTGTCACCTAGGGTTTTAAAATCAGCAAATTTATAAGTAAATGCAAGAATACTAACCTACAACCATTCAATCAAGAATTTTTGCAGGAAAAACACTTACATATCATGAAGAAAAGCATGTGCAAACCCTAGTTGTAAACCTTCCTCAAGAGAAATGCCAAATATGCCAAGAAAATCCTTCCATCAACAAGTGCGCCTCACTTTAAAAGACCAAATACCCAAGTAGGGTGCAAAAATCAGACCTCACAAGTGTGAGTTGTGTTGTTATGTCCAAATGAGGGAAAAACATCCTCAATATATAGTGTATCATGACCTATAATTAAAATTAGGTCATCAAAAATAGCCGACAAGGCTACAAACCAAAATTATACTGTTTTTACATTAAATGCCAAGTAAAAGACCTAAATGAGCAAAAAGTGAGATGTCAAGCCCCTTTGAGGGAGACGTTAGGCCCTTTTGGGGCTAGTCCAGCATCCAAAAGTCAAACGTTTGCCCTTCCTGGGCTCCTCCAAGCTGCCACACGTGCCAGCCGTCCTATCAAACTGCCACACGCTCAAGGTGATGTTAAGGCCTCCTGGTGACATCTTGGTCACAAAAAGGAAAACGTTCCATCTGAAGTGGGTCAACCCCCCTGGGCTGGGCTCAGCCAAAGTGTCCTGGGTGGAACATCCTTCTTCTTCTCATGTGCGAAGGCTTGACCAATCACTATCCTGTCTCTGCCCTTGATGGGGTCCCAACAACCATCTGATGGGCTCTTCAGCCCCATGGAGGTCTGAACTAATCATCTCCCCATGTGTACCGGTCCAACTGGTACCTATCCGTCGAGCATGGTCCTGCACATCAAAAACTTCGCCCTTCATGGGCTCATTAGTCACAGGGATCATAGCAATGTCAATCATTTTTCATCATTAATGTTATCAAATACATGCATAAAACCCCTTGATATATCCAACAATAGCTCAAAGACATTATAATGACCTACAATACAAAGCTGAAGAAAAAGAAAAAATACTCTATTGGGCCAGCATCCATAAGAAAATGAGACTCTCCAGAGGGTTCCATCCAAGCCATGTAAAATGAGGTGATGTGGTCAAGGGATGTCTAGTATTAGGGTAGAGTGAGAGCTAGAGATGCATGGTTTTACCTGTGAGTGCCTTTGTAGAAGGCGAGTTGTACCTGTCATGGATGCAAGTTTTTTCCAAGCCCCTTTTTCCTTTTTTATCTTTATTTTGTTCTTTTCATTCTTTTTATCCAAGGACTAATCGGAGGACACTGCCTTGGCGTGGTGATCAGAGCTGACAGTGTTACCCACAAGTACCTTCACAGAAATGATAAGGCTAGCTCGTGATGAGACCCCCTTTCCCTTGGCCATGCAACCAAAGGTCACTGCCCTGGCGTGGTAACTAGATGATGGCAATGTCATACTGCTAAGCACCCATGAACATAATAGGCTGGCTCGTGATGAGACCCCCTATCCTCGTAATTAGGTCTTGTTTTGTTTATTTTTCTTGGGTCCCTCTTGTTTCTTGCTGAGAGGCCCTTTATTGCCTTCTCGGGGATCCCTGGGCGAAGCATCTCTAGGTTTTATTCTTATTGGCTTTTATCTTTTACCAGCTGCTTTTACCTTCTGGGCCTTTAGCCCCTTCTTCCCACGAGATAAGGTGCAACACTACAAGCAGATCATCCTAATGCCCAAACTAGGGGAATGGGGCAGATGAGTGGGAGATAAGATGAAAAGGTGAAAATATGATGGGAGCGGACGATGGCTCTTCAGAAATCCCCCCGGTGGCAAACCAAAACCTATGGGTACAGGCTTGCTAGGGCACTCTGTCAATCCCCCCGACCATGGTCAAGTGGGTCAATGTAAGATCCAAGCGGTTGTCATAAACAAAAGGAGTAAGATGCATATATCTAAAGGTTATAATGATAAAAAATGACACATACCATGATACCTGGACCAATTACCTCATGAAGTAAGAACCTTCTCTGATACAAGACCAGGCCGATGGTGATGGATGCTGTTGCTGCTGACAAGACAAGTCTGATGAAAGAGAAGAAAGATGGGCCCTCCAGGGCCATGCTCAGGTCAATCCTTCTCTCGGTACTCCATGTCTAGGACCCGTGGGCCTCGAGACATGATCTCCTAGTTATCCCAAAAAATCGGGGATAACAGTTCCTTGTACAGTTAATGCAATTTTCTTTGTTCTCTGCAATCCTAAACATCATCAATGGTTCCTTGTATTTCATTTGAGATGAATGTGACTGTTTAAACATGGTCTTGTTTTGAGATTCTACATTGCCCAATGCCGAGAGGCCAAGTTAAGGAACCAAAGCATGTGAGAGTGTGAGGCAGATTAGGTATGCGGTGAATACCTAGAATTTTCATGGTTTGACCACAATCACGGTGTGAAAACCTACTGCAAGGTAAGATCACACGCAAGATAGACAACTGCAGAACCTGATAAACCCAAAAAACCAATAAAAGTGTGAAACCAAGACAAAAAACTAGGGCACTCTCGTAATAAGCCTCCACGTGGTCATTGTTATCCCCTAGCCTAGGGATAACTAAGGAGATTATGTCTTGAGGCCCACAGGTCCTAGACATGAAGTACTGAGAGCCAGATCGACTTGAGCATGGCCCTGGAGGGCCCATACTTTCATTCTTCAGCGCCTCCACTTTGTCAACAGCAGCAACATCCATCACATCGGCCTGGTCCTGTAGCAGAAATGGATCTTGCTCCATGAGGTAATGAGTCCAGGTATCATGGTATGTGTCACTTTGATCCTCAAAACCTTTGAATATGTGCATTTAATTCTTTTTGCTTCTAACGTGCTCTTGGACCTTAAGCTTTTCCACTTGACCACACCTAGGGGGAATGATAGGATGCCCTAGTAAGCTGGTACCCATAGGGTTTGAGTTGCCACTGGGGGGATTCATGAAAGGCCATCGTCCGCTCCTACCATACTTACCACTTTTCGTCTTTCTCCCGCTCATCCATCCCATTACACTGGTCCGGGCATTGGGTTGGCCAAATATCTAAGGGTTGTACCTTGCCTTGTGGGAAGAAGGGGATAAATGCCCAGAGGGTAAAAGTAGCTGGAAAAAGATAAGATCCAAAAGAATGAAACCTTGAGATGCTTCGCCCAGGGATCCCCGAGAAAGCAATAAAAATCTTCTCAGCAAGAAACAGAGGGACCCATAAAAAATAATAAATCAAGACCTAGTTGGAGTGTAATGTTCCCAAGCCAAGATGCCAAGAACATTGCGTTTTTCATGTGATTTTTAAACGTTTTCTGGTTGTGGCATTTCGTCAAACACTTTGTAGTCTTAAGTCTCATGAGTTGCGCTAGTGTTTATACTGATGGTTGTTTGTGTGTTTGTAGCAATAATCAAAGAAGATATAGCAATGGAACATACCTCAAGAAGATGCAAGATCAACAATACAAGAGATAACCCCGAAATACCTCAGATCTGATATTATTCAACATAGAAGAAGACCCTAATACAATGGATCTACAGATCTGGTACAATATAGCTAAGAGCTAGTAGCAAAATGAGGATAACCCTCAAGCAAGATCAAGAAGAGAAGATACAAGCCTCCAAAGGCCACATGGCTGCCGAAGATGAATGACAACTGAGATCTCCACTCGATGCTTGATCAAACCCTCAAATTGGATAAGTTGCGCCCTGCTGGGAAGTTGAATTCCCTCAATAATTCGGCCTCTATCCTATAGACCTCTTGATGCTTTCAAAATACATGGAACTGTAGATCGGGTCAAGGGAAAACCCCTGGCAAAGTCTTGGGCTGAACAATGAAGAACTGACCCTCCAAAAGACAGGATCCTCAATCTGTGGTGCGCCCTCCTCTCTTTGAACCTGTGTTGAGCTCCAATAAATAATACTACAAAGAAACCTCCTCCGGAAAGGGCTAGGAAAGGCGCCCTAGGCCCTACAAATAATACCCAGAAGTCATTTTCCTTAGAATTCTTCTCCTCTGCCTAGATCAAGCTAATCACCTCAAGGTGGTGCGCCCTCCTGCTGGAAATCCCCTGAAGCTGCGCCCAATCTCTCTCTGAACCTGTAACTGATGTAGAAACCTCCTGTAACTGAGTAGATCTGATGTAGAATGGTGAGGGAGGAATCTTTCACCTCCGTGACCAAGCTTGAACCAGGTTTGGTGGGATCTTTCACCACCAAGCTGATCTCTAGGGGTTGTTAAGTCAAAACACTCAAAACCCCCAAGTGCATGGGCTCACTAGCAAGAAGCCAGATATCAAATGATAAAAACATAATGAGATAATAGAGGCCCTTGTCTCTCTTTTATCCTCTCTGCTCACCTTGTCTCTCCAAGTGAATTTTACTTTATTTAATTATTAATTAATTAATTAAATCACTTTAATTAATTAATTAACCTTTTTACCTCTAAAAAGTAGTTTATCCCTCCTTATGGCTTCCCTGGCCACTGAAAGTCACTTCTCATCATCCTATCTTGTAGTGTTATTCCTCTCGATTCCAATGAGCTATTACATAAAGAGGTTCCTCCAAGTATTATGCTCAATATGACCTCCTTAGTGAATTTAATTAACATATAGCCCAAAATAACTCAAAATTATGGAAATTGTCGGAATGCAATAGAACCAAAGCCAAATTGTGCGGAATGGATCATGATGATGAAATAAGATGAGCGATGCAAGACGGACCCCAAAATACCCCTCAATAGCCCATGTACTCGCTATAACCTCCATCTGGCTACTCTGGTCATCATAACACTGTAATATAATGATGTCCCAAAGTGGGGACATTACATGGAGGATAGGGGGTCTCATCACGAGCCAACCTTAGGTCCATGGGCATGTAGCGGTATGACACTACCGATAGTTGTTCACCACTCCAGGGTAGTGGCTCTTGGTGGCATAGCCAAGAGAAAGGGGGTCTCATCACGAGCCAGGCTTCTCATTTCCGTGAAATGCTTGTGGGTAACATTGTCACCACTGGTCACCATGCCAAGGTAGTGCCCCCTGTTGCCGCCTTATACACACCTTTGGGAGACGTGGAAGAAATCTTCAATCCACTCGGTGTGTCCTTGGGGGCAAGTGAGAGTTAAGGTGCTGTCACCTAATCCTCAACTCCTCCGTCTAGGCCAACTCCTAGCGAAGCCAAGGGGGGTAGTCCCTAACAAAAATACTAAGGCTTTTAAGCTAAGTACAAGAAAATGAAATCTAAGAGTTTATTGCTTTATCAAACCATTAACCATTAAACCGAAAATAAATATGAACATTCATTCACCACGATATATATATAATCAAATTGACTTGCATCAAAAGGATACTAAGAAACAGTTGTTAGGTGCAAGTTGCATTTACATCAAATATATAACAAATTATAAAAATGTGAAGCCTGTGGCTTTGTTGCTTGTAAATGATTGAGACCAGTGCCTTAAAGGGAGTCGTGGGCAATGTAGTTCGCGCGTTTTATTAAGGTTAAATTGAAGTTCAATTAGTGAAATGGTTTGGGCCTCCTTGGAGGTTAATTCTTTGCTTGGAAATTTGCGGAGAACCTTACCGAAACCCAAATGGTCTCACCAGTAAAGCCCACTTAGAGTGCTGGATGTCCAAAACGG
>JASDQU010196769.1:0-19345 GCA_032191745.1 Picea mariana | reverse complement strand
AGAGGGTGCACCACAGTTTGGGCACTTCTCTTTTTGGTTCTTGTGGCAAGGCTCGTGAGGAGCTTGCTATGTATACAGGTTCCATTGTATTTCATTACTTCTTGTATCTCTTGCTTTAATCACAATTATATAGACATATATCCCAAACTGGTTTTCCCCGGGGGGGTTTTATCCAGGGTCATGTTGACCAAAAATACCTGTGTCAAATTTATGCATGTTTAGTAGTGTAGATCAACATTTTAAAGTTCAAGATCTAGAGGTAGTTTTATGTGTTTTAAGTTATATTGCATGTGCTAACATTGAGATAAGAAAACACTTGCAAGGGCACCTTAAAAGAGCACTTAACCTATAAAATATTGAGCAGTAAGTGGAATGACTGTTTGCTGTCCTAAAACAGCAAAAGAAGACAGCCATACAGTTGAAACTTAGAGCCATACTAAGGTCAAGGACAATCCTTAGATGGCAGCCTCATAGGACCTCAGAATTTCTACAACAAGTGCTACCCTTCCTTTATACTTCTCCGAACCCCTTCTAGATCTTCTCTCTTTTGACCAAATCCACCTGATCCTTATTTTCCCTTTTAATTTTTACTTAAAGATTAAAATCACTTTATAACCCTTTTTAACCCCCTTTTAATGTTGAAAAATGAATAATTGGCTTTTAAGACATTCTCGGATGCCGGAAGTCCCTTTCTCATCATCCCCACCTTTAGATCTTTTCGTTCCGGTTCCAACGGGCTATTACACTAAGGTGTTACCTCAGACAATATGATCTGAATAATACCATTAGTGTATTTAATTAATTTATACTCAATAATACTCTGAATTTACGGGAATCGTCGGAACGCCACCGAACCAAGAACGAACTGTGCAGAAGTGATCTTGATGATGAAATATGGTAAATGGACTAGGCTGCACCTCATATAACTCCTCCAATTCGCTCAAGCCCACTGTTAACCCCAATTTATCCCTCTGGTCAGGCTGACATAAACCCATAAGGTCACCTCCAGCTGCAAAGCAGGGGAATCCAAAAATGGGGACATTACATTTATATATATGTTGTTCCATTTTTATTTGGCATTCAACCATGATTACCTACAACAAACACATAAGGAAACATAAGCCATCAAACTGATAAAGTAACAGAAGCAGAAAGCAGTGTGGGAGTGCCAACAAAGTGTTTAACTAAAGTCCTAAACCAATACTAAATCTACAGCACCAGAAAAAGGGGTTTCATGAGGAGGTTTTGAGGTGGTTGACTAACTGTTTGACGAAAACCTTGAACCGGAAAACCAACTGAATGCTACAGCTATTAACAGAAATTTATTACAGCCACTAGGAGGGACATTTCAACATTGAAGTTTGAAATATATGCAATGAAAGATGTAATATGTAGTGTTGCTGAATCAGTATGTCCATGGAACTTCACAATGTGCTTGTCCCAATCTAGATTAGGGAATTCGTTCGGATATCCCGGGATACCTGAGAAATCAAATGGACCATACAATTTGGCCTCCCATGGGAGTAATGCCTTCATTTCGAAAGGAGGAAACCAATAGATTCTTGATTGCTTCAAGTAGCATATACCAACTCTTCGACATATATAGGTTAAAATAAGTCGAAAGGTAATTATCAAAGAATATAATATTATGTTCAAAGTTGTAAGATCATACATGAAACTTCTTTTTGAATCAATATCTGTGTCGCAAGCATGAAGATTCTGTTAGTATGTGGGCTTAATGATGATGCAGTAGGCTAATGAAAGAATAAACTCAGAAATGGTTTTATTCCCTTTTGAATTTTTTATTGTTTATCCAGTGCCTCTTTTCTGAAGCTAGCGAGTGAAATTTTCCTCGACATGTGAATGCCTTTTAACACAGTTTAACAGAGGATTGAATCATACCTAGCCTGTTTCCTCTAATGCATTGCTTGCACTTGCAGCTGGCACATTCTTACAGGGGATTTTCAGAAAGGAGATTAAACATGGCACAAACCCTGCCATGCACATCCATTATGGGGGAGTACAATGTATCTCTGAAGAAATGCACTAATTTTGAGTATAAGACTCTCGTTAACGAGTCTATGATTATAAAATTTCCTACTTCTAAAACCCCCTATAACAGTCCATTATTAAAGCTTTCATGCGGACTGTTTTTTTCTTTTTACTCAAACAGCAAGCTTATTTCTCAACATTTTAGTACATTTAATACTGGCCGATTAAGAAAAACTATTTCTGCTGCATATAGTGCTGGGATAGGAATGTCCCAAAGAAGAAATTACAATCGGTTAGGAGGGTGTTTGGTTGTTTCACCTTTACCATCTGGAAAGAGGCCTCGTGGTATAATTAAATTCTTGGGAGGTGCCTTCATTGGAGCAGTGCCTGAAGTTGTTTACAGGTAAGGAAGAACTTTGAACATAATTCTTTGCACAAATGAACCTGTTGTCAGATGAGTAGCTTGGTTAGACAAATCCTTAGAATGATTGTCTGTCCATGATTTCCACACATTTCACCACATTCTACGGTTAAAGTTGATAACTTAAATCTTCTTGTCCTTTTAATGAGACTCTTCTGTGTACATGCCAGCCTTTTTATGGATCTTTTAGCGAAGGAAGGATTTCTCGTTGTTGCAGTTCCTTATAATGTGACATTTGATCATGCACAAGCAGCGAAAGAAGTATATGATAAGTTCAACAGTTGTATGGATATCCTTCTGGATTTAGGCTTTTCACCTGCTAATCTAACACCAAATGATATTTTGGAACTACCAGTTTATTGTATTGGGCACAGGTATGTTACTTTCAAAGTCCCTTGGACTTTAATCTGATTGCTCTGTCTGTCACAAATTGGAAGGCAGCAGCCTGTCTTTCTTGGACATATATTTGAATGAAAACATATGTTATTCCATTGAGAGAAGTGATGTAAACTCTACATATTAGGATGGAAAAGATGTATCAAATGTGTCACATGTGTGCATAAACTAAAATGGAAAAAAAAAATCATAACTGGGCCTCTAATGTCAAAAGAAGCAAAAAGAGAGAAAAGGTGAGATAAAAAAAATATCAGCTTTGATCCATCTTAACCTTGGATCTTTTAAGCACCAAGAATTTTTCACATGGGTTATTTTTTGATCCATTCCGATGCTTTATAAATCCAGGGTTAATATGGATCTATGTTAGTATGTACTTTAATGAGCATTCATGCTTTAAACTGCCATATGTATAGTGTTCTACATATTTGTAGTAAATGAAAATAAATATTTGTTAATGCCCATTCATAACTACTAATGGCTAATGAGACTGTAATGTATTTACATAACCAAAGACAAGGGAGTGCTTCAAGCATCTCCACTATAAATTGTGGAAAGAAAAGGGATTTTTCACTTCCAAGGGCTCTCTAGCATAAAGTAATTTATAGAACTTGCTACTAGCTCGTGGCCTAAACTGCATGACTAATCATTGGCATATTGTAAGATGGATCTCTTCTACTATTTTAGGGCAGTAATCACTTTGCTTGGTATCATTTGGAGTCTTTCTCTAGTGTATTCGGACACAAAATTCCACACCCTAAAAACAATCATAATGTTACCACTCAAACTCTAATCTAGGAGGGAAAGTCCTAACCTTAGCAGGAGAGCCTAGAGGCACTACAGGCAAGCTACCCACTATCATCTTGGTAGCCTTGCCCCACACTTCAGACTAAGGAAACTAAGTTGCCCTAGCCTAGGGGGTGTTATCCCCTATCCTAGGGATAACTAAGGAGATTATGTCTCGAGGCCCATAGGTCCTAGACATGGAGTACCGAGAGCCATATGACTTGAGCTTGGCCCTGGAGGGCCCATCTTTTCTTCAGCGCCTCCCATCTATCAGCAACAGACTGCAGTGGCATCCGTGACAAGGTGCAACTCGCCCTCTATAGAGGTACCCACAGGTAAGACCTAAATTTCCCTGTTATCATTGCACCCCTTGCCCAAACATCCCTTACACTATCTCATGCATTTACATGACCTAGATTTGTTTTCACCTGGGAAACACCCCAAACTTGAGGAGGATTAGCCCAATAGGACGTCCTAAGACCCTCTCCAAACCTGGCTTGTTACACTACATAACGTCTTTGAGCATTTGTCTAGGTAAAGGGGGGTTTGATGCACATGTTTGGGTAACTTGATTATTATATGTGATTGACATTGCTATGATCCCTCTGACTTATGAGCCCATGGAGGGTGTACTTGTTGTTGCTGCAGGACCATGCCCGACGGACAGGTACATATGGGGAGATGATTAGTTCGGACCTCCATGGGGATAAAACCCCACCAGATGGATGATGTGACCTCAGCCAGGGGCATAGGGATACCAGAGGCTTGCACTAGAGAAAAAAGGAGGACGTTCCACCAGAGGCACTTTGGCAAGCTTGGACCTAGGGGGGTCTTTCCCTCCCACCATGATGTTGGCCCTTGAAGGCCCTTGACGTCATCATTTTGAACCTTGATCTCATCCAATTAGGGTTTTGGCGTGAGGACTGTTATCCACCAAGTTTCACTAGGATGGACTTCCAGCGAGCCACCAAATATTGAACATTTTCATGTTCAATATTCAGAGTTCAAAAGTTCAGCCGGTCATTAAGACCACCCATTTTTCACATTTTCCATACAAATTGTAATAAGAGATGTTGCATGATGAACTTGTAAAATGTCTTAGCCACCTTCGACTTAAGCATGAGTTGTTACTCTGGAGTGTTTTTTTTACTTATTAATTATATTTTGTCGTTTTAAGGAAATTTATAATTTATGAGTTTTTTCACTCAATTCTCCAGAGGTGGAGTATATACTCATGGTTAGGCCTTAGAATGGATCTAAGCCTAGTGTCTGATGTATATTACCATGCTAAACATACTCCTAAAGTCTTACGGAAATGTGCTAAGTCTCCCTTAGGATTTTTTAATTTTTTCAGTTACTTTAAAATTTTCCGCAAAACGAGAATTTTTAATTAAAAAATAAAGTTGTATTAAAAAAGTGGTACTAGGGGACTTCATATACCTTGGGGGTGCTCATTTTTGGACCTAGATCACCCATTTTATCTAAGTACACACTTGGTTGAGTAAAATTAGTGATTTTAATCACTTAAAAATCAATTTTACTCATAAAACCCCAAAAAGTCAAACAAAATCAAATAAAATCAGCAAATGTTAAAATTTGGGAAACATGTTTTGGGTGAATAAAGCCTCAAAAAGCTATGTGGCAGTCAAAGAGGAGATTTAATTGGATAAAGGATCAATTCAAGGAGGATTTGGTGTTGGTTGGTGGATTCTCCAAGAGAGGGTGCGCCCCTCTTTGGGAGATGTGGCACACTCCAAGAGGAGGCTGCCTATCTCTTGAGAGGTGGCGCCCCTCTCACCCACTTGCTCTTCCATGTGTTGATTTATTAGAAGATTGGGAGATGTGGCAGCCCCTCATCCCACACGTGGCATTGCTACACTCTCCAAGTGGTGTGCCCTCCTCCTTTGGCATCTTTCACCCTTTGCTATTTATACAAGCTCTCTCCCATTGCAAACTAGTTGGAGTTTGGGGATTCTTGCTTGTAATTGTACTATTGTAATACTTTTC
Source organism: Picea mariana (assembly GCA_032191745.1). Classification (NCBI taxonomy): domain Eukaryota; kingdom Viridiplantae; phylum Streptophyta; class Pinopsida; order Pinales; family Pinaceae; genus Picea; species Picea mariana. The sequence continues at coordinate 13,746 of JASDQU010196769.1, read as the reverse complement.
ATTTGGAATAAAGAGACTTTGGAGGTCAAGAAGGTGCGTTATACATATGTGTGGATGCTTGATGTCAATTTGTGCTTAATCTATGAGGTAATATTTGCCTAATTTCTTCTTTGGATTTGTTATCTTGGCCTTTGAAAGGATGCTATCATCTAGTAGGATAGGATTTATATATCTCGTTGTTAGTCCTATTGTTCATTTATATTTAGAAACTTTGATGTGTATGCATGTTTCAGTTAACTAACATACTCTTCAAATTTCTTGTGTAGGTGACACTAAATTTGTTAACAAGTTTATTTGCAAGATTTTAATGCTTACAGGGTCTCATAGCTTGGAGTGGTGATGAAACTTGCTTGTCTCTTCACAACTTCAAGGATCTAAAGACTTAGTCCATTCGTAACTCATCTAAAGACTCCATTGCCCAAGGGTTCCAAGGCTACAAGTTTCTTCCTTCTCTCTTTCTCAAAAGAAAATCTAAATTTGGTTACTTTGTTGCAAATAAAAGTATCTTAGATCTATCTTTATTTCAAATTTTGAATATCTAAGTGTACATGCATAGGATAAGCTAGATCCAAGTTTGTACTTTCAAGTTTCATCTAATTGCTTAGATCTAGCATAGGAAAAGTCTCCTTTAGCATGCTTTTCTTTCAAAAATTTTAGAAGTTAAAGGGTAGTTATTTTCTTAAATATTTCACTTTCATATTTGGCAATTAAAGTGCCTTTATATTGTTGTTTTAAAAAAGCAAACAAAGACCCTAAGGAGACAATCTCTTTAGCTTGCTCTTCTTCGTTCATTTTTGCTCATGTTACACTAGTTTTACTTAGTCAATTTTGGGGCTTTCCTACTAATAAACAAAAACACTTCCATAGTGTGTTTGGCCATATTCTGTCTTTGTTTGCTTGCTGTTTTGTGCAAGTTTGCGAACAGATAAGAGGAAATTTTGTCTGTTTTGGGCAGATTTGGAGCATCCAGGACCTCCGGGGGCACTCTTTTCTTCAATAAATACTTGTAAAACATTGTAAATACTTGTGACCCCCCTTAATGAATGGTCACAAGTCGCTCTAATAAATATTTGTGTAGTTTCTTTAATAAAATCAGTGGGGCTACAAGCTCCCACTCTTCATCCCCCTAGGGGAATGGTGTTTTGGTGATTGTCTCAAATTTTTCAATTTAGCTTAGATTTTGTTGACCACCTATTCAACTAGGGGGTCAAATCCATGCACCATGAAGATATGCATCATCAGATGCAAACAAGTCAGAGACTATTTGGTTCTACGGGGCAAATTTTTTTCTCCAGCACACATTTTTGTAAATGGAATTTCCGCACCCCTGCGTGGGTTAATAATGTAATAGGTCTTCATGGATCATAGTTAAGTTAGATACCTTAGGATTTATTCATTAGGAAAGTTTCTTTCACCGAGTGTTTTTTATCCTCAGGATATTAATTTGGCCTAACCAGCCTTATTAATTTCCCTTAAGTTTTTCACTCCCACTAGTAATAAATCCTCCAAAGTGGTGAAAGACGTTCTAATGAAGTCATCCTCTAGTAGCTAGTGTTTAGGAATGATGTAAATGACCATGTAAGACAGCTCAAAAAGTTTCGCGGAATTCCATCGAGTCTAGATAGGTTTTTTTTAATTAATTAAAATTTCCTAAGGTTGGAAATTTAATTAATTAATTAATCAATTAATTTTTTATAGAAATTGTAAAAACAAGGTCCCTGGGCTTTTGATAGGGGTATTTATGCTCAAAATAAATGGAATGAGACCCCCTACACCCTTGGACCAAGTTTCAGCTCGGACAAGTTTTGCTAGGGTTTTGTCCGCATAGGAGTCTTAGTCAGATAAAACCAATTTTAATTGCTAAACCCAAGACATGGGAAAATGTCAATTTTGTAATAATTGAGTAATCGAGGTAAAGTAAAGGTGAATAATGATTGAGAGAGACCCTCCTAACCTACCCAACCCCTTTCCTAACCATTACACACCCCCTCACTCACTTCTAAATTAAAACCCCCACGCCCCTCATGGGGAAATGCGCCCCCTTCCCACGTGAGACTTAGTAACTCGTTTTTGAATGAGTTATGGGCCCCTCCTAAACTCACACATGCCACTTGGAGTGTGTCACACACACTCCTCCACACTCTTCCACAAAGAAAGCTCACGCTTTCCTTGGGACATGCGCCTTCTCTCTTGAGTAAAGGGGAAACATCTTGTTTGAAAGCAGGAAACTAGATTTTAAAGCTAGACGTGGGCCTCTCCTTGACCAATGCGCCTTCCTTATGCTTCCAACTCACCTATCCACTCTCCCTTCTTACTAAACTCACTCAAACCCTAAAGGCTCACGCCTTCCTTGACTTGAGTTCTCTTGGCTTGGATTTTGGACACTTGTCAAAGATCCAAGAGGGGTCTCTTGGCCTTCTCAAGCTATAAATGAGACCCTTCCCTCATTCATTGAACACCATTCTTCTGAGTATTGTTATGCTACCAGTTTCTTACCATCTCCTTCTCTCTCTCATTATCATCTTGCTTTGGTTCACTTGTTTTTGAAGAGCTTGGAGCAACTTTGTTGCTACAACCTCTTCCCTTGGTAATAAAAGAAGAGCTTTGGAGGAACACTGGAGTGCAAGACTTGGTCTGGATTTCCATGCTATTGTGAGGTGAAATTGTTATTATTTTGGATATTTTGTGGATATTGAATATATGCTTAGGTAAATTTTGTTTACTTAGCTAAGTCTAGCAATAGGATAGTTGTTGACTTATATGTTTTGCATACGTCTATAATATAAAATTTGTTGTAATATTGATGCATGCTATACATTATATGTTCTCTTTCTCACATTGTGTTCAAGATTTGCAGGTCATCTCAAGAGGGTTGTTGGGATAGATTCGAGCAAGGATCTACCCTCATCAATCACTGAAACTTCATAAGATGTTCATCTTACCTTTCTGTTCTTACGTCATATTCAGATTTTGGTTGTTAATTTAGATAGGTCATTTAAATACATTAAAATTCTGGTTTTTATACAAAACAGAAATTTTCTTAACTTTTGTTGAGTGTGTTGCAGCAAAATCAGCGAGCAATAGCTTGCTGATTTTTGCAGGTTCTCGCCAGGTCAAGGGTGCATGCTGCTCGTTTTCATTCACAACACACTTCTCAAAGTCCCCCTTTTGAGGTAGTAACTAAACCTCCTTTCTTTTCCATCTATCTAAGCATCGTAAGCAAGCCCGAAGGAGGGTACCCAAGTGGCTTGCCTTCTCTTTCATTTCAGTTTCTGTTTTCTAGCTTTAGTTTAGTTTCTTTTCTGTTTTTCCTTCATAGCTTAGCTAGTTTAGTTGTGGGTATCTTACATGCATGCTAAAGAATAAAATTATCTAGTGTAGACATCACACAACCAATGCTAGTTTAGGCCCGTGGAGGCATAGATAAAGTCTTTGCTTTTTCGTTATTTCTTTGCATGCAAGTCATTTATTTCTCAAGTCTTTATCTTTCACACATGCATGCAAACGTGGGCATCTTAATGGTTTAAATAATCATTTTTTCAATTCCGCAAGTCATTTCCAGTTCTTTACTCTTTACCTGCAACAACTAAATAACTTAAGAACTTAACCTACAATTTCAGTTTTTGGCCCATTTGGCACTTTTGAGCAAGCTATAAGCACTCAAACACTTCAATACTTAGCTCATAGGTTTAAAAACTCAGTAGACTTAATAGGGCACCTTTAACAACCTTCTTTGCCATTTAAAATGGGGTCGGAGGAAGCAACGGAAAGGTGATAGGCCAGGGACGGTCTTGTGGCGCTCAACGTCCTTTTCCGGGAGTACTCTTATCTTAGGACTGACTTGCGGAGCTAGGGTGGGCCTCGTTGCCTTACTTCTTGAGCACCCAACAGTTACCTGGTAATTGGGGGAGGAAAGTATTGGGTTGACACTTAGATAGGATTGAATCTCACTTAACCACTTTAATCAATCCTTAATCTACAACTTCGACAATCTACATTTACACTTACAAGCACTATATCTTACTGTTACTTTTACATGCAAGTCATTTTCATTTGTTGTGGAACAATTATCTAAGTGGTTACATCTGTGATCTGGAACACTTTACATTTTCAAGCACTTTTCATTTATATTGTTGTTCCTATATTTGTGGTGTGATCCCTCAAGAAGTTGTGCATCCACCTAGAGGCACTCTCTCGACTGGGTCTTGAGTGATTTTTATGTGCCATTGATAAGCAGTCCAATAGAGTAAGATCTATTGTGAGCATGCTTGGCTTGATGTGTTGATGGTTGTATTGTCTTGATTATCTTTATTTCCGGCACATACAAGCAACTGGTTAGTTAACATCTGTATATCTTGTATCTGTTTTAGTTTAGCCTTGTTGTAATCTTAGATATTCTTTAATGTAGATTTGTATCTAGTTGTATCTAACCTTGCTGTAATCTTTGTAATATTGTAACTATTTTGTAATTAATCTCCCTTTAATTTAGTTGACCCCTTGCCCAATCTTAGGCACTAGTCTTAGTTGTCCTAGGAAAATGTTTGACTGTTCATACTAATTGTTGCATCTCGCATTGCTGCTTTACATCATAGGCTAGATTTTCCCAAAACTATTTAACTGATTAAAACCAACTCCTAGAACTGAAACGTTAATCTCATCTAGAAACTAGGGTCTGTTGACCGCCTATTCAACTAGGGGGTCAACTCCATGTGCCATGAAGATATGCATCATCAGATGCAAATATGTCGAAGACAGTTTGGTTCTAATGGGCAATTTATGCCTCCAACACAAATTTTTGTAAACGGAATTTCCGCACCCCTGCATGGGTTAATAATGTAATAGGTCTGCATGGATCATAGTTAGGTCAGGTACCTTGGGATGTTTTCATTGGGAGAGTTCTTTTCACCGAGGGTTTTTTATCCTCAGGTTATTAATTGGGATTTTCAACCTTATTAATTTCCCTTGAGTTTTTCCCTCACACCTGCAATAATTCCTCCAAAGTGGTGAACAACGTTCTAATGGTCTCATCCTCTGGTAGCTATTGTTTAGGAATGATGTAAATGACCATGAAAGAAATTATAGAAAGTTTCGCGGAATTTCGTCGAGTCTAGATAGGTTTTTTTTAATTAATTAAATTTAATTAATTTTTCTAAGGTTGGGATTTTAATTATTTAATTATTTAATTGTTTTTGAGCAATTATTGTAAAAACTAGGCCTTTGGGTTTTTGATAGGAGTATTTGTGCTCAAAAGAAATGGAAAGGCACCCCCTACACCCTTGGGCCAAGTTTTAGCTCAGTCGGACAAACTTAGCTAGGTGTTTGTCCGCCCAGAGTCAAAGTCAGTCAAAACAACAATTTTTATTGCTAAGTCAAAAATGCAATTTTTGTAATTTTGAGTTAATGGGTTAATGTTAAGATGGAAAAGGGCAAGAGAGGTCATTCCTAACCTACCCAACCCACCTCCTAATCATTACACACCCCTTCACCCATTCACTCACTCATTTCCTCACGCCCCTAGGGGGAAATTGCAACCCCCCTCACACATAAACCTTTGAAAACCCAATTAAATGAGTTGTGGGCCCCTCCCATGAGTGGTGCGCCCCTCCTAGCCTACCACCTCACCCTCACTTGGTCCCACGCTCCACCTCACTCATCCACACCCTCAATCCATGCCAAAACCCTCATGTGGTGCGCCCCCCTCCTTGAGATTCTCACCTTGGGTTGGGATGTAACACTTGGCATGTATCCAAGAGGGGTCGTTTTGCCTCTCTGGGTATAAATATAGCCCCTCACCCCCTCATTTCTTCACCAATCTTTGAGCTAAGGTTACTCTACTGAAATTTCGCCCCACTTCTCTTGCTCTTGCCATCTTGCATTCCATCCCATTTTGCTCTTGAGAGTCTTGGAGCAACTTGTTTCTGCAACACTCTCCCATTGGATTAATAAAGCTTTGGAGGATTTTGAATCACCAAGAGTATTCTGGTTGCATTCTCTCATATGAGGTGATATTGTGGTGTTTGAGTTCATTGTGTAGTGTTGAATAGATCTTGAGTAAAGTAGTTTATTTGGGTAGATTAGCAAAGAGTATTCTTGCTGATTTATTTATGTTGGATAGCTAGTTGTTTGAAGTATTTTAGGTTGTTAGCTTATCCATACATATTATCTATTCCATGCTTCACCATTTGTCTTGAGTTTTGCAGGTTTACCTCAAAGGATTGTTGGGAAAGCCTCAAGAAGGAGTCTTCCCTCAAACCCTTCTCAAACTCCTAGTTTATTTAGTCCTATTTTTTATTCACATTTCATTGATATTTCAGTTTGATAACAATCTTAGATAAGTCATATAATTTCAATTTTATTTGGAGATTTTTATGTGAAAAATTTCTGCATAAAAAACATAAATTTTTCTTAACTTTGTTGTGTTGTGTAGCGTTTCCAACAAGCATTTGCTTGCTGGTTTTTGCAGATTCTTACCAGGAACAAGGGGATATGCTGCCCAAATTCACTCTCACAACACCCCCAAAGAGCCTCCACTAGTTGGGTAACGATTTTCTTCTTCTATCTCTTCATTTTTAGCATTGTAGCAAGCCCCCGGGAAGTTCTATTGAGGCTTTCATTCTCTTGCATTTCATCCATTGTATTTTCATTTTGCAAGTTAGTTAGTTGCCTACACCTTGGGAGACTGATTGGCTCAGCCAACCCCCCAAAATCGTTGGGCTAGGAGATAGATTGTTTCAGCATTCTTTATTTCTTGCCCCACTTGTCATTAGGACAAGGTTGTGTGGCTAGTTTGTTCTAATAATAATTGTTTAATTTCATTTACAACCCTCTTTGGCACAACATTGATAGGCTTGCTTCCACCTTGTGCCATTGTGAGTGGTTTGCTTGTTCTTTTTCAAAGTTTTTCTTTAACTAATTGCCTACACCTTGGGAGAGAAATCCCCAAAATCGTATGGCTAGGTAATCATGTGTTGATGGTTATTATGCTCATGGATTAAAATTCTCTAGAGTAGTCATCGCACACCATTGATCTTGGTTTCAGCCTTTAACGCATAGTTTCCTTTTCGTGCTTTAGTTTTCATCAAGTTCTTTACATGTGTTTTATGGTGCAATATTTCATGGTTTAAAATGCTTTGGAAGTAATCTTTATTTTTGCAACTCGCTCATCTTTTAAGGCATTTGCCACTCATCAATCTAAAACACATGTGGAGCATTGATACGGTGTAGGAACACATTTCTCTTTTCAACAATTATTTGAATCTTTAGCATGCTATCTTCAATGGGATAACTTATATGGCTAAATGGTGATAATCTAAAGCAATTTTCTATTGTAGTTGGCAAATTGTTCTTGTCTTTCACTTTACTTTTTCCTTCAAGTTTACATGCATACATGGTTAAGTGGATGATGATATGAATGTATTTACTTTCATCTTTCCTTTACATGTTGTAGATGCTTCATATGCTTTAATTTCATAATCTGCAACACACTCTTTCACAGTCAATTAAGTTTCGGTTTTGGGCATAATTCACTGTTTTTAGGCATCTAAAGCTTATCTAAAACACTCACAACACATCTTAAGACTTAGTATTAAGTCATAATAACATTTTAGACCAACAAGGACACCTAAATACCACCATCTTCGCCATCTAAAACGGGTTTGAGGAAAACAATGGAAGGTGTAGGCCGGGGACAGTCTCACGGCGCACAGGATGCGTCCTTTCCATGAAGTACTCAGATTTTATGACTGACTGTGAAAGCTAGGGTGAGATTCGTTGCCTTACTGTCTTGAGCATCCAACAATTATTTGGTAATTGGGGGAGGAGGATTTGGGTTTCACACTTAGTTAGGAGGGAAATTAAAATCTGCAAATCTTTAAGCAACTCTTAACCACTTAGTCTTCTAGGCATTCTTCTTTTGGGATATATTTTATGGTTGTTTAGAGATTTAGCTTGCAAGCACATACATATTTTATCTTTCATGCAAGTGTGGTTTAATTTTCTAAGTGTTAAATCTCTTATATAAGTTGAGCATTCGTTTTTCAAGTATTTCATATCTTTCAGTTTATGCTCTTTATGGTGTGATCCCTCAAGAGATAGTGCATCCCATTTGGAGGCATCTTCTTTTTGGATCTTGAGTGCTTTAGTGGTTTCCATTGAAAAGCAGTCCAATTCTTATTGGGGCATGATTGGCCTTATGTGAATGATCTTAACTTTTGAATATCTTTTAATTCTCACACTTTGGCACTTGGTTAATCTTGTCTATTTGTATCTTGTGTATCTCTTGTATAATTGTTGTCATATCTTATACTCATCATTCTAAGTACTTGTAGCATTGTTGTGGAATAATTGTAACTTAGTAATACTTGTAATCTTTTGTAATTAAACTCCCTTAAACGTAGTTGACCTCTTGCCCAACCTTTAGGCACTAGTCATAGTTGACTTAGGGAAGGGTTTGCTTAACATAAGTAGTTTTGCACTTTGCATTTGCTGCCTTAGCATCATAGGTTAGTTTTCCCCTAAACCTTTAACAAATTAAAATCAACTCCTAGAACATAAACGTTAAATCACATCTAGTAACTAGGGTCTACCCCCCTTGGCTTCCCTAGGAGTAAGCCTAGAAGGAAGAGGTTCCAGTCAAGGTGACAGTGTGGACTGTGAATTTAGGCATTGTGTCTCCAAGGACACACTAAGTGATCTGGACTTTGCTCACGTTTGCAAGTGTGTATTAGGACGGCAACAGGGTCTACCCCCCTTTGGCTTCCCTAGGAGTAAGCCTAGACGGAAGAGGTTCAAGTCAAAGTGACAGCGTGGACTTTGAACCTAGGCATTGTGCCTCCAAGGACACACTAAGTGAGCAGGACTTAGCTCACGTTTGCAAGTGTGTATAAGGACGACAACAGATTCAATTTTCATAACCAAGGATAAGCTAAATTTAATCTTTCAATTCATCACAAAGCACTACAATCTCACATAAACAATAAAGTTAAAAATCTTCACATAGATTATATTTCATTTGGAAAGTAAGATTTTAATTGCTAGATTAGTTTTTCCTTTTGCAAAGTAGAACACTAATTGCTATATTATATTTCATTTCATGCAATTTCTTGTTTAAAATAAACAACTCCCCTTAGCTCCCAGTGCGGTTCCTGACCCTTCCAATTGCGAGCTAGTCTCGATCTGTTGGGAGTAAGTTTCATACACACTGGGCTGGTCAGTGGTGATAGAGTAATTGGGTAAATCTCAATAGTTGCTACTTTAAGGTGCGGGAAAACGCTTAAAGGGAGTGTGTGAAGTAAGGCGGACCCTCTCGGGACTTGGCTTCCCACCCATTTTGGACATCCGACACCTTTAGTGAACTTACTGGTGAGGTCCATGGGGCTTCGATAAGTTCTCCGCAAGTTTCCAAACAAAAAAGTAGCCTCTAAAGAGGCCACACAATCTTTCATTAATCTACCATTAATTTACCTTAATAAAATACGCGATCTACATTGCCCACGATACCTTTAAGGAACTGGTCTAAGTTACACATTTTGAAAAGCCATATGCTTCACACTCTTTTTCAGTCATTACTTGGAAGCAAATTTGAATTTACTTGCATCTAACAATTGTGTCTTAAGTATCCTTTTTATGCAAGTGTATGTTTGATGTATCTTGTGGTGAATAATTGATCTGTGTATGCTTTTGCTTTATGTTGGTTAATGAAAGAATAAAATCCTAGATTCATTTCTTGTACTTAGATTGGTTTCAAGCCTTAGTATATTTGTTAGGGACTACCCCCTTGGCTTCGTTAAGAGTTGGCCTAGACAGAGGAGTTGAGGATTAGGTGACAACACCTTAACTCTCACTTGCCCCCAAGGACACACCGAGTGGATTGAAGATTTCTTCCACGTCTCCCAGGTGTGTATAAGGCGACAACATTTTGGCGCCGTTGCCGTGGATAAATCTTTCTATTCTCGAAATACGACTTTTGGTTTTCCTTTTTCTTTTTTTCTTTTTTTGATGCTTCTTGTTTGTTTAGAATAAACTTGATCATCTGGCGACTCCACTTCAAAATAATTTGACAAAGTATTCTGCAAGGAGGAACTCACTGTTTGCTTAGCTTCATCCTTGAACCCAAAGGTGTTTTTGGAGGAAGTTAGCCAAGCTTTCTTCTCGTAGGATCCTTAATAATTTTTGGGTCCTGTTATCCACCAAATTTCACTAGGATGGACTTCCAGCGAGCCGCCAAAGATTGAACATTTTCATGTTCAAAGTTCAGAGTTCAGAAGTTCAGCCGGTCAATAAAGACCAACATTTTTACATTTCCATAAAAAATTGTAATAAGAGATGTTGCATGATGAACTTGTAAAAGGTCTTAGCCACCTTAGTCCTAAGCATGAGTTATACTCTGGAGTATTTTTTCACTTATTTATTATATTTTGTTGTTCAGGCAATTTATAATTTATGAGTTTTTTCACTCAATCCCTCCAGAGCTGGAGTATATGCCCATGGTTAGGCCTAAGCATGGATCTAAGCCTAGTGTCTAATGTATATTACCATTCTAAACATACTGCTAGACTCTTATGGAAACGTGCTAAGTCCCCCTTAGGTTTTTTTAGTTAATTAAAAATTTGTCGCAATTCGACAATTTTTAATTAAAAAATAAAGATGTATTAAAAAAGTGGTACTAGGGGACTTAATATGCCTTGGGGGTGCTCATTTTTGGACCTAGAGCACCCATATTCCCTAAGTCACCACTTGGTTGAGAAAAATTAGTGATTTTAATCACTTAAAAATCATTTTTGCTCAAAAAACCCAAAAAAGTCAAAATAAATCAGAAAAAATCAGCAATTGCTAAAATCAAGGAAACATGTGGGGACATGTTGGAGACAAATAAAGCCTCAAAAGGCTATGTGGCAGCAAATGGATGATTTTCATTGGTTAAGGGAATAAAGTGGGGCATGTATTATTATTGTTTGAGCATGTGCCAATAAAGGGGTGCGCACCTCTTGAGAGGTGGCGCATTCCCATGAGGGGCAGCCAACCTCTTGAGAGGTGGCACCCCCATAGCTCCTCAAATATGCAATGTGGCGAATAGATAGAGTGTTAGGAGAGGTGGCAACCTCCTCCCATACACTTGGCTGATGTTTGTCATCCAAGTGGTGCGCCCTCCTTGTCCAAGTGGTGCGCACCCCTCTTGTGATCTTCACCCGAATTTGTATAAGGCAAGGTGTTTCCGTCCTTATACACACTTGCAAACGTGAGCTAAGCCCGACTCACTTAGTGTGTCCTTGGAGGCACAATGCCTAGGTTCACAGCCCGCACTGTCACTTTGACCGAAACCTCTTCCATCTAGGCTTACTCCTAGGGAAGCCAAGGGGGGTAGACCCTAGTTACTAGATAAGATTTAGCGTTTAAGTTCTAGGAGTTGATTTTAATTTGTTAAGGTTTGGGGGGAGTCTAACCTATGATGCAAAAGCAACAATGCAAGATGCAAGGTTAGTATGTTAAGCAAGCCCTTTCCCTAAGTCAACTAAGACTAGTGCCTAAGGTTGGGAAAGGGGTCAACTAGATGTTAGAGTGTTTCGTTACAATTTGATTACAAGATTTACAAAAATAATTAACCCCAAAGAATACTTGATACAAGTACTTACAAATAAGAATGCTAAGATACAATGGTACAAAGTAGCAAGCTAACCACGTTTTAAATGTATGTGCAGGATATAAGAAGATTAAAACATTGGCATCATCAACACATTGAGTCCATCATCAACACATTCACAAGGATACTTTAGAAAATCTAGAGATTAAAGCACAAGTATTCCACAATGATTATGATATTCAATCAACCACAAAGTATTATTAGCTGATTAAGCCCAAGGTTTGATTGTTTAATAAGTTAAGGGTTTCTTAAGATTGTAAAGTTTTAGTTACCCTTATTAAGTATTTCACCAAAAACCTCCTCCCCCGATTTCCAAATAACTGTTGGATTCTCAAGAAGTGAGGCAACGAGGCCTACCCTAGCTGTCACAGTCAGCCCAAAGAATTGAGTTTTTATGGAAATGACACTCCTTTGCGCCGTGAGACCGTCCTCGGCCTATCACCTTCCGTTGCCCTCCTCAATCCCCATTTTAGATGGTGAAGATAGTGGTTTAAAGTACCCTATTAAGTCTATTAAGTATATATATCAATTGGTTAGACTTTTAGGTGTATTTTAGAGTGTTTTAATGATTTTATGATGCTTTAAAATGGTGATTTATTGCCATGGACGAAACTCACTTCAGCTTATTAAGTGTGTTACTTAAGCTTATAAACGAAGAGCATTAACACATGTAAAGCATTGAGAGATAGCTGAAATAAAGATTTAGTTTACCACCATGCACTAGATCATTAACATATGTAGCTTGCTATGAAAGAAGACTAAATCACAAGGGCAAGAACAACTTGCCAAAATGAGAAAGAAGGACTCAAGCTTTATCTTATGTTTGTTTTAAAGCATTAAGAGCAAAGCGCTAAGAAGAGAAGCTTGAAGATTTAAGTGTGTACCTACACTATCAACTTTATCCAACAACCATTAACTTAAGTGTGATGACAAATGGCCTTAAGATTTTAGAACATGAAAGAAAGTGTTGCCTATTATACCATTAATGCATAAACCATTTAGTGTATGTTGGATTAAAGCATGCAACAAAATAGATCTTGAAAGATATTAAAATATGCAAATAGATCTAAGTAAGTTGATTATGCCCCAAGTGCTTAAGCTTAAAGATTAATGTGTGAGAGATCTAGATCTAGATGATTTCAACCATTAAAGCATAAATAGATCAAAAGTGATGAACCCCCATTTTGGCATCTTTTTGTTCCCTATCTCCTATAAAATTATAAATACACATGCATTTTGCCCTCCTTTTATGTTTTCCACATACTTATCTTTATAAAGTTCCACCTTTATCACAGGTATTACTATTGCCACATAATCTTCTTGATTTTTGTTCATAAATTAGAATTAGAGTGAACTTTAGAGAATATTTGAATTATTAAATATGTGTGGTTTTCAATAATGTTAACTATGGCTACAGAATGCAAGGCTCCAGGTTCTAGCTACATAATGCAAGGTTCCAAGTTCATACGAAAATGTGTATCGATGCAAGGCAAATTATGGAGATTTATAAAGAGGATATTTTAAGAAGATATATTTCCATCACACAGCCACATTCTATTTTTGCATATACATATCAGCACTTACACAGTATGATATGCTTTGAATGGACAACTAACATGTAGACAAGTGGCAGGGTTGATGGTTATCAATGTGAAGGTTACACAACCGTGAGCAGTAAATAAGATGCTCAACATCTTTACTTCAGCGCACATGATAAATCCAAAACAGGAATATACATAACAGTCCACCCAGCGCATCCAAGAAGTGAGCAGCCAGTGGATACGTGGATGGATTAGACACTAGTTGTTTTAACAATTTTCCTAGAATCTAGGGGATTGACGCTCTGCACAGAGCTCTATTTTTAGCCAAGTATTTTGTATATATATGTATGCTCGGTTGAGCAAAGACGATTAGCATGTGAGATATATCAACATTAAGCTTGTTGATTTGTGTACCTTGGGAGGTGTTCCCCATGTGTTATCCCTTCTTAGCACATGTGGGAAGGACATTTGCCTTTGTCCTATGTACTTTATGTTCTATTTTGTACTTGACTTTGGTTAAAGTGCAAAATGTCACTTTTTGGTAAAGTGAGCATTAAATCATACTTT
>JASDQU010196768.1:8467-19465 GCA_032191745.1 Picea mariana | reverse complement strand
TCTCCATTAAATTTATTATTTAAATAATTTATTTTGTATTCACTTTGAATTATAGTACACTCATCAATTCACTTTATTATTTACCTTCTAAAATCTCTTAAACCACTTTGACTACTTTGACCTTTTGGGGCTTCTAGATGACATAAGAGGGTCCTCCAACTTTGTAAGGCCATAAATCTCAAACCGCGAGGAGTTATGTGACGTTCCACATACCACAAGAAATGGAATGGCATGTACCGTCCATATAGAATAGTATTACCTACAAATATATCAAAACTCATACCATTATCCATAGAACAAACTTGGTTCCATTACCCAAACCTGGGTTCTCCAACTTCTCATGGCCATAACTCTCTAACCGTGAGGAGTTATGTGACATTCCACATACCACCGAAAATGGAATGAAAAGAACTATCCATCTAGGATAGTTTCAATGACAAATTCACTGACCTTCATCTCATTATTCCATAAATAATCATGGGTTCTCTAACCATACTTATAGGATATCTCAATCTGCAAAGCATCTTCCTGTGAGGGATTTCACCATAAGGGGACCACTTTGGAGTTCATCCATTTCTAATTATTATCAACCATGGAAAGACAATAATGAGTCATATTTACATCAAACAATCTTGGGTCCATTACCCAACCTTTGTGCTACGTGGCTTTCTTAAAGGGTTGACATCAATGACAACCAACCTTAATCAACAAAACCTCCCTAAACCTGGAAAAGTCACAAATTTTATTTTTCAATACCTCATTGGTGATCCAAACCCACATCTCCAGACTTCTGGGGATCCCCAAGAGTTCCCTTTTTTCCAACTATCTCGCTATCCCCCTTATGGGGGCAACCACTCGTAACATATCTTGGGATATCCTCCTGCTATTCATCTCTAGTCGTATAAACAACTGGACCTTTTGCTCTCTCAACTTAACAACTAGACTAGTCCTACTAAATATGTGCTTCAAGCACTTCCAATGTACCTATTTACAGCCTTGGAAACACCACAGTCAGTTATAAAATCCATCAGAAATCTCCAACGAAATTTTCTCTGGCATGGACACCATTTGGACAAGAAGTTGGCTCTAGTAGGCTCGGATAAAATTTATAGGCCTAAATCAATAGGTGGACTGGGTCTTAGGGATCTAGGAAAGCTCAATCACATAATGGGGGAAAATATTTGGTGGTGTTGGCTCAAACACTCCACAGAGTTATGGGATAAACTTTGGAAGCTCAAATATGCACCTACCACTAGAGAGGACCTCCTCATCAGACTAAAGATCCGATTCAAGGATCCAACATATGGAATGCACCTTGGTGCAATCACCCTCTCATACAGAAACATGATTTTTGGGAGATACGAAATGGAGAGAGGTCCTTATTCTGGTAGGAATCGTGACAACAATTTCCACCATTGCACTCAATGGAAGAGCTAAGCCCCCTTCATCAAAAAATGCAATTCATGGACACACTATATGTAAAGGATCTTTGTAAGGAAATTTTTCCACAACACCCTCGACACATATGGAAGACTCAACCCCATGAACTAAACATACCAGAAGATAACAACACACAACCCTGGGGGGATTTGGCCTTACAATGAAATATCCACATCAATAAAGAAACAAACATCCTCAGGTGGGGACACTCGCCAACAGGTAAATTCTCAGTCAAAGAATCCTATAATCTTCAGGAAAATTACCACGTGTAACCTAAAGAGCATATTTGGGATAAAATTTAGAACCCCAAATTCTGATCGAAAGTCTCCATTTTTCTTTGGCTAATTTCCTAGAATCGCATACTCACTTGGGATAACCTACATAAGCGGGGATTTGTGGGACCTTCTATATGACTCCTCTGTCGGCAACATGAGGAAACAATGAAGCACATCTTGAATCAATTCTCTCAAAGTGAAGTAATCTAGGACATGGAAACACAAATAATGTGTCCTTCCAATAGAAACAAAGCAAGTATTGTTAACACTAGTGCAAACTGGGACTCCATTATCTATCAAAACCCAATCTTAGATCGCATCTGGAAATTATTACTAGGCTTCTGGAAAGAGAGAAACAAAAGAATCTTCCACTCTACTTCCTCGTCCCCCACATTACTTGGGCAAAGATCCTCACCCTCATTCAAGAAACAATTAGAGTTGAGCCCTGGAAACATGACGATATGCAATGAAATCCCTCAGAAAGTCTCATATTCTCGGCTTGGCAACTAAACCTCCTTGGTCACCCCCACTAGCCCCCCCCTCATCCAACCAACCTCTCTTGCATACCTCTTTCTTGGTCCCTACTGTCTCCAGGCTTTGTCAAATTAAATTTTGATGGCTCTTCGAAGGGCAATCCTGGACCATCTGACTTTGGGGAAGTTCTCTGAGATAATGCAGGGAAAATTATACACATCATAATAGGTTACTTGGGGTTCAACACAAACAATGCAACAAAACTATGGAGTCTCATTAAGGGAATAAAACTAGAAATCATTCAAAACATCCATTAGCTCATAGTGGAAGGGGACTCCCAGGTGATAATCCAACTTGTCTAAAAAATCATCCATGGCTCTCACCCCTTGAAGGTTTCCCCAATATGGAGACTTATGGGACTGTTGGAGGACTTCATATCCCTCCTTCAACCCAACCTCACTTTAATCCCGTCACATGTGAAAAGAGAAGCAAACAAGATAGCATATCACCTAGATAATGAGAGAGTAGCCTCAAAGGAGGAGATGATTCAACTAGATGCTCAAATCTCCCCAACCCCCCCATTGCTGAGCCAATGTATGGAAATAACCCAAAGCGACTGCCCCACCTCGAATGGGGTGCCACACAACTAACATGCAACCCAAGATATTTATGAGGCCTGCCGCCACCCTCACCTTCAATTCTTGGATGGAGGACAAAATTTATCACTCTCTTGGGAAGGTTGGATAGTTCCCTGGTGTAGGTTTAATGGAGCTCTCAGTGTGCCATGGTGGAGGGATGTTGATGGGTACGAGAGACATGTGAAAGGTCGCCTCAGCACCCCTGGTGTTCCTCCATTTCATTATAGTTTGTTATGGCTCATTTCACTCAGCCCAATTTCTCATTTGTGCTTCACTCTATTCATTCTCCTAGCTATGTGCACTCTTCTGCTAAGTTCCGTATGGTTTTCCTTCTTTTCAATTCCCTGAGAGCATGGAAAGCCCAAGAGGTGTCCTTCTTAGTATTGCTATGCATCTAGGCAAAGACACCTTCACAATCTTGCATAGGCTTCTTCGACCGCATTGATTTTAGGGAATAAGGGGCCAAATTCGCCTCCCATGGCCTATGTAGAGGAGGAAATTCCAGAGGAACCAATTATGGTTCCACCATAATCCCTCCTCTACACAGTTCCAATCCACCAAGACTGACCCAACACTAGTCTCCCTGCAAATTCTACAACGGAAGCCATGGAGGGGGATACTTTTATAATCCAAGAAGAAATTCATTTGGCTGACCACCCAGTTGAACATCCACTGCCCACCTCAGACATGGCCCGAGAATCACACTCACTTTTCTTCCTAGCACCATAACATCTAGAGCTCATCTTTGAGATGAAGAGGGACATGATGAAGCAACTCCACTTGCACACTCTTCTCAACAACAGATTTGACATCTTGGTCGATGCTTTCTCATGCACACAATGTCAGCTGCACTGCCCAACCTGCACACAACCTTACGTCTTCACTCCTCAAGGTGACACTCAGGAGAACAAGTCTTAATAGCTCATCTAATGTTTAAATTTCTTAGGCTCTCTACACCTCCTCTGCAAGACACAAGGATTTTTTGTACTCCAGTTCAACTTTGTTGTTTTTTGCTCCGTCTAGATTTTCTGGGCATGTTCTGTTTAGACTTCTTGTTGCATGTTTAGACAAATCTGTCTCAATACTCTTCTTCCACCTGTTCTAGTTTCCAATTGTTTGGCGGAACAGGGGGTGACTTTTTCTTTTTTTCCAACCAGAACAACAAGGTGCCATCTGTTTCAGTTTCCACTAGTTTGGCAGACCCTAGAACTTGATTTGATATGTACAATCACAACTGTTTTATGAGGAAATAACACTTTTTATTTACAAAAAACAACAACAACGCTTGAATCCATTACAAAAATATACTTTTTATGAGATTAAACACGTCACTTGCGAGAATTGTTCCTAGGTGGGGAGGATAGAAACATTCCTCCCAACCACCCAAGCTACACCCAATTGACACATGCACACAATCATTGTGGACACTATTTTTCAAATTCAAATTACAACCCTTGATATTTGAAGTGTTTACAAAAATTTACCAAGGATGCAAAGTTTTCATTAATTCTCAAAAATTCCAAGTCCATTGTTAAAAAATAATACAAATCTACGGGAGTTTGCTTACAAAAATGCACGCCAAGTTTTGTAAAATTGTTATTCATGTTGAAAATCTTATTAATGATTATGAATCATAATCTTTTCCAAATTCCAACCATTGTCAATATCATAATTAACTAATTAATGGAGAACCATCATCCAATTTTAATGAGGATAATAATAATTTGGTTGATACAATTGACGGTTCAAGCAAATTGTGTGATAGTTCATTTCATTAGACATGAAGAGTATCAACTTGTACCTTGGAAATCCAATGATTGATTAAAATTATAGATTTTCTCGCACAAATATTCTATTTAATGGTCATTATGTTGATCGTTTGTATATGAAACATAATTAGATGGCAACGAATCCTGATGATTATAGTTGGCTAATAGCGACAAAAGGCTCAGATTACCAGAGAAGCAAGAATAATTCGAAGCTTAGGAATATTTATGTAGCTCCTGCTAGGCTTAAAAATTCTGCAGCTGTTATTCCTAAAGCATCGATTAATTCAAAAAGCTCTATAGATACATTTCTTGAAGTTCCTACTCGTTTAGTTAAGAGTGCTCTTGAAGCAAGGGAGAATTTTTTTAAAGCTCATGCAAGGAATGAGCAACCCACACTGGACTTTCAACTTATGTTTGAGAAGAAACTAAACATAGTTATGAAGTCTCTAATCAAGATTAACTATGGTCTTCATGTTCTAAACTATCCCAAATGCCAAGCTGAGTAGAATAATGGAGTTGGCAATATTAGTTCATCTGCATCTGGGCATATTGTCTGCATTAACAATGATGAGGAAATGCATGATGCCTAAATAGACTTATATTATATGCTAGTTGTATTAAGTATTGTGTGTAAGGATGCAATTAAGAGATATTTTGTTATTTTTATAATTCTAGGTTTTTAACCTAATAATTTGTATATCTCGTTTTTAATATAAATGACTTATGATGTTCCTTTAATGAATCATCTCTTATTTGACCAATGTGTATTCTATTTATCTGAAGGATATTTACAAGAAATATTCATCCGAAAGATATGTTAGCAAGAGATTTTGTTTATAATTTCTTTTTTTCAATGTACTTAAGCAAATGCAAAATTTAATATTTCTACTTATACATATTTTATACTATGCTTATTTTTTGTAAGGAATTTTAAATTCTATTGAGAAATAATAATTTGTTCTAAGAATAAACACTTGTTCTTTAAAGAAAAAGAGAAAATAATTGTTAGCCTTTATGCACACCAGGTAAGATTTTGTCTAAAAATGCAAATATAAGGTTATAGACAAGTGTGAAATCACAAATTACTCCTTCTGCAAGTTGAACCACTCAACTTGGGTCAAAATTGAGACTAGGGTGTGCATTTTACTCTAAGGTAGTTTTGCCTTCAATTTACATGAAATCCCTAATCTAGGTGAATGAAAGCAACCTCTTATATTATTAAATTTCACTTTACATGACATAGGTAATTTTACCATATATCTAACTCCATCTTACAACTTTGAATTTTTTGGAGCTATAGGGAACCTTGGGTGTGCATTTTAATTTGGTCACTTAGTATAGTTTCGACCTTCCAAATTACAAGGAAAACTTTGCCTCTTTTTCACATCAACCCTTTTTAAACTTCCAATTGCAAAATTAACTAATATGATAAACCACACCCCCAAAATCTTGCACAACTCAAATATAAGGTATAATACAATCCTAGATTACTTTTTACAAATTGGTTGTGCATTTCTAGGGTTTTACGAGGCATCTCTTGCCTATTTTTTCACAATAGAGTCTTTTATTGCAAATGCAAAACTTATATAATATTATGTAAAATGATGCAACAAATCATTTAAATTTGAACCACTCAAATTGAATTAGTTTTGATACTTGGGAGTACATTTTAGTGTAGCCCGACGTGCATTTTGCACCAAGGCAAAATTTACAGCAACATGCAATTTTCCCTCTTTGTGCTACATAAGAGCTAACCCTTGGGGCTATGGAGTTCAGAGCTTACCCTTGTGGCTATGGAGTCTAGATATAATAACAAGAGAGTTTGAATATGACGAAGAAGGCATAATTAATCTATTCAATGATATGCCATAATTAGTCCAAAACAAATTTTTAGATTATGCAAGGATAATCGAGAACCCTTATATAAGATGCATCATCACAACCATGGAATTACAACCAAGAATAACATGAAACCAATAAAGATAGAAGGAACAACCATTCTATGAAACTCTAGATGAAGTAGAAAAAGTAGGGAAACTTTATTATTGAATGAACAACCGACAACACATCATTTCTTTAAATCTGATTTCACAAGAAGATCAAGAGGACCAAATAGGTCTCACCTAAAAAGAAAAATACAACAACAAAATCCTCCAATAATTCAAGGTACATAAGGGATTAGGGAGGGTTTACAACCTCAACCATAATATCTTCTTATGTGATAGATTTGCGCTTCTCCAAATGTTATCTTAGTAGCAAAAAAACAATGGAAATCCTTGCAAAAAATCTAATTATCCATGAAAGGAATATTTGAGCAGGCCGCGAAGCAGGTGGTTTTATAAACCCACCTCTGTGATTCACATTTGATGACGAGGCACCGCATGTCTCTAGCAGTTTGGTAAACACATTTATTTCAAACCCTCGAAGGGAGTCGGAATTCCAACTACTATAGGACGTAGTCAAAAGTTTGACAAACGTCGGGGCACCAAGAAAAAAAATAATGAAATTTTGATATTATCTTAGTAATTTCTGATGGTACAGGAAATTTTATCCATATTGTCGAAACTCCACATTAGACTTAAATAACATATGTAGTAGTGATACAATTTTAATTTTACCATAACCATCACACACCAACCATTAATAAAAATATTACAATAGCTAATGTATATTGTAATGATATTAGTGTATGTGTGCAAGGTATGTATGCATAGCTAGCGCATACATAACTCATGCATGTGCTAATGATAACAACCATCACATATAATTCATATTTTCTATGTGATGTCATCCAATTGCGTAAGAAAACAATCCTTTAAACAAAACATCCAACAGTCTTACTAACTAAGTCAGAATAATACAATATGAATTGAACTAACTGAATTAAGCCAACACTTAATACACAAAAGGGACTAAGAAAGTCACTAAATTTTCATTTCTAATTCCCAACAACATTCTCAATTACATCGAAACACCATTYCTCCCTAACCTACTTCCACCTTCAACATCTTATCCTTTCCTCTACTGGACTATGCTAGAGTATCAACTACATTGACCTAAYCCTAGATATTAATGGTAAGCAGAAGTGTGAAATATCTCAACCTAGCTCCCCGACYRGRAAACCAATAGTCRCYTTGACATGTCCAAGGRAGCATGGCTTAAAAMAAACCTCCCATGACTCCATGYTTCAGAGGATAAATGGTGGGAAATACCTMCACCCCTCCTAAGAAAATTATGCTCAACACCATATCATCGACCATACTATGGAAYTRTTGTTGTTCTTAGATATTTGTAATTGAATAACTAGTTTGGGMAACTGTGCTTCCTATAAAACTTGCACTTTCCCAAATATCATAGCAATGTATAGAATCAACAATTAAATAAATTAATAGTGCTTCATATCATACCATTTCTCTTTYGATGTCCYYGACATCTATGTCACTTTAGTATTACATTTATATGGCTATCACTTAGCCCATACAACCTATAGGTTAGTTTAGAACACAYGGTTATGCATATTCAAATAACTATCTATATGTTATTCCCATGTTTCTCATAGATGAACAATGTAAACTTGCTAGTTTATTTATCATGTGCATTGTACCTATTGATTCATTTCAACATATAGTCTAAATTGGTATCCACGTACCAAAATATTTCATTTAATTATTACATGCTGGAAGTAAATCACAAAACAACCATCATTAATAACATAAAAAATAACTTACACATAAATTTCGCATATAGGTAGGTCCACACATCCATATGAAAAGCTCCCATCATTCTAATAGAGTTCCATAGACAATAAACAAAGAAATACAAAATAGGTCATAATGCAGTTTAGTTGCCTAAGTTGAAATGGGGCATCACAACGATAATATCAAAATCAATATATATGTCAAATATACATCTAAAGTCAAATATAAATATCAAATATACCTCACAACAATCAAATATATGCATATCAATAACTACTATAAGTTAGATCTGACACTAGAGCTAGAGGCATAAATACCTCTACCACTAGATCCAAAGGCATCGATACTTCCACTGAAAGATACTAATATAGAATGTAGCAAATGGGTAGGAGAAGATGGTTGGTCTACTATTGGATGATATGGTGGTTGATATACTATCGAAAGAGATGGTGGTCAATTTGTTGCTGGAGGAGGAGATGGTGGTTGGTATATTGTTGGAGTAGGAGATGGTGGCTAATTTTCCGCTGGAGAAGAATATGTTGGTCGATATGATACTGGAGGAGAAAATGGTGTTTAGTCTACTACTGGGGAAGGATATGCTAGTCAGTCTGCTACTGGTGGAGAAGGTGGTAAATCTACTTTTGGAGGAGATGGTGGAGATGAAGGCGAAGGAGGTAGAGGAGTTTTTCTAATCCTTTGAAAAATTACCATGTTAAGCATAAAGCCCCAAGTAAATCCATAGATATTGTTTTTTTATATTTCTATTGTTTTCTAGACCCTTTAATTGTAATTTTACTGCTGGTCTCCTATATATACCAAGGAGACTTAGTTTTACGATCATCTCATCTTGTACATTGGTTCTATTGTAAAAGGAGGTTGCCTCATAGAAGATGATTCATATCCATTATTATCTCTTTATCAAGGTCTGGAGTTCTCTCTCTCTTTCTCTCTATGCTATTTTGGTTGTTTGGTGCATAAAATTTGGTATCAGGACACAAGGCCCTACAAATTTTCTTCTTTAAACGAGCCATCTTGGTATTTTCACTATAAGTTATTTTAGAGACGTTTTAGACCATGAAATTTTCAGGACCTTGAGAATACATAGTGGATTACTTTTGGAAATTTTTATGTCTCTAATAATTATACTTTTTGAGACATATGTTGTGGAATTTAAGGTTTTTGACTAATCCTGAAATTAGTCTCAAGCAAGTCATCTTGGAATTTTCGCTATAACAATTTTTTGGTGAAGTTTTAGATTGTGAAATTTTTAGGAGTAGATAATAATACTTATAAAATTACTCCTAGTATAAAGTTTTGGTTATGAGACACCACAATTTCGAAAATAAAGGCTGTGGAAATTAGCGTTGTTGACCAGTCCTAAAACTAGTATCAAACAACTTTTCTTGGTAAAAATATCATATATGAATATCATAATGTCCAAATTGAGTTCCACTAATTCTTTTTGAAAGAATACAAACCATAGAATTTTAGGTAAAAAATTTAGAAGCATATATGAAATTTTGGGCACTTGGCATTCCATACAAGTTTATTATTTGAAAAGGGCCACAAATATGCAGGTTTTGGGAAAGTTACCATAACTTTCACTTGGCACATCAAATTTTGGTCATACTTGTGGCATTGCAGAGAAAATATAACAAAGTAATACATGCCAAAATTTTAGACTCACAACGGCTGAAATTTTAGATACACATCAGGACAAAGGTCAGCTAGAAAGACAATCTCCCAATTAGGGTTTTAAAGGCACACAACTTACAATTGTCATAACTTTTGATTGGAAGATTTGTTTTTGTTGATTCAAAATTTTTGGTAAATATAAAACATAGGCATATTATTATTGTTCCAACATTGAAAAGGGTGTTCCTAAAATTACTTTACCAACTAAACCTCCATAAATCTCAATGATTTAAGGAAATGGGTGATACTATGTTAAAAATGGTTGAATTGTCACATATAAAATAATTATTTAAAGTGGATATGGATCAAAATATGGATTGGTTGCAAAATTTCATGGAATAAATGGATGGAACAATTTCAAATTTCCACGAAAACTATCTTATTATGCACCCTAGATGAGATATTCCCTAAAGGAGATATCAATATGTAAGAAAATTAGGAAAATGTGGAGGAAATAAAGGTTGAGCCCAAGAATCATGATTATTCATCACTCCAATATCTGCATCATTGGGGGTTCAACTGGGCACCAAGGTGTTGACTCTCAAACTCACAACTAGCCACCAACCTACAAATTGGTCCAAGGAATATATAAAAAAAAAATATTAATAAATATAACTATTAGGTGGGACCTACTGGAATACATAGAGATACTGAAAAGGAGGAGTGAATCAATATCTAGCAAATTTTTTCAATTTATCCCAATTATTAACATTTCATATTATTATGCAACATTACCCAGAAATAAAACAAGACATTCACCATCATAAGATAAACATAGTACACAAGATGTAACGTGGAAGCCCTTAATAGGGAGAAAACCATAAAAAATATTTTTTTTATGATTCAATTATTACAGTATCAGGCTCCAACCTATGAGGGACATCCATCCCTATTGTAAGAAACAACTTACAAGACTGCATGCACCAATATGTCATAACAAGCACCCACTTGCTAATTGCAGACACCAATCTACCAAGGACACCAATCCTTGCTACAAGCACTAACTTGT
>JASDQU010196762.1:8976-19025 GCA_032191745.1 Picea mariana | reverse complement strand
ACCTCTATGGTGCGCAAAACCCAATGCATGAAGCCGTTACAACCCAAGTCCCACTGATTGCTACAACAAAAAACACCGACATTAGGAAGCACAGAATCCAGATAGGTTATCATTCACCTCTATCCCTCAGGGCGTGCGATGATATCCCTATCAGGAATCATGTCGTCACTAGGAGATAGGCGTGACTGTAACCATGGCACAACTTAGCATTCCTTGACCAATATCCCAAGAAAATCCAACACACTAGGAGACTGAAATAACTGAACATAAGACTATACCCACACACCCAAGCATCATATCGACAAGACGCAAGATGACAACCTCAATTTAGATTGCGAAAGCTACTAAGCGCCTTCGCTCACAACTCATAACCCTTTATCCATTAAGCATGATGTCTAAGTGTGAAGGAGTGAGCTAATACATGCACTCTAACAATCAAATATGTTGGTTGACAATCATACACTGTCCATTAAAAGTGAACTTCTTATCATTAAAAGTGATCTACTCTGCATATAAAATATTCGACATTGCTCACTAAATATTGCAGTCTAAAATACCATTGTCTGAAATATTCATCAGGTGCACACAATTTTCACAGTGTAAGTGCATTTCAAGGAATTTAACTCTACAACATCACTAAAATAAATCACCGTAATATCTCTATCTTTTAAGCTGAACAAATAAAGTGTTGTCCTTCAACAATATAATTTCGTTATCTAGGGAATCTAATCTCTATCATTACGCTAACATCTGACAATTAGGAAATTGTTGTCATCATACTATCAATATGCTATTAATTTTTTCTCCATTTAAAACACCTGCTATCAAGATGTAGTTAATAAAAATTTTTGCCTTTAAAACGTATGATTCATTGTCCGTTAAGAAATTAGGTCAATTAACCATCAATTATATCACTGTCTTTGCACATGATTAACAATAAAAAAAAATTAGAAAGGAATTTAATATGTCTTTCTCTTAGCACTCCACAACTCATTACTGTTCATTAATAACGGTCATGGTATCCACTGAAATCATTGTTGAAAACTATGGGAGGTTGTAACATGTGCCAAGGAAAATCATTGACAGAGTGATATTGCAATATTTCAAAATGCAGTGAGATTGCAATGATTTGGTTAATAGTCAAACACTGTGTTGAATATAAACTCCACCATTGTCTGTATAACCATAGGGTACAAGGATCACAACCAATAAAAAATTGTAGCCAAGGTAGGGTAAGAATGCAGTAAAGCTCAGGATCAAACATAGTCCATCTTATGGTAACCACACAATCATGGTCAAGGTAAAATGCCATCATTTAATTGCATAAAAATTGCAGTCCTTCAATGTATAAATGCGCAGGTATCCCTGGTATCATTCGTTGGGCAATGAGCTATATCAATTCATTGGATATCTCAAATGAAATGCAGGTGTCATTTTAGTAGAGGTTGTCCTTATGATTTTAAAATCGCTTAACCAAAATATTAAAATCGTTCTCTCAAAATGAATTAGCTTCTGAAAAATTTCAACGCATATGAATGCTAAAATTGCTTCTAATTAATAAACTCCTTCCTAAAATTTTAAAACATTTATGAGTGGTAAAATCGTTGGTAAAGTGATATTACAGAGTGTAAATACAGGATATACATGGAATGAGATAATTTCTTGGCGTAATAGGATTTTACTGTCTTATTAACCGTAAATTAATTTCCTTAACATTATTGGAATAAGATGTCGCTAACTAAGTCAATGCAGTCTTGTAATATAAATACATTCACTGCCAGTATTGAATTTACAGTCACATGGTACGCATAAAATTGCTACCAACAGACATTAAACTCACAGTGAACAATTTGATAAATCCACTGTGTGAAATGGCCACCTAAATTTTGTGTGGAAAGATTTAAAAATCACTTATGTATAAAAATCGTTGACAATGAATGTAAATACCAGCCACTACGCAGATTGCAGTCGATAAGTAAATCACAGTCCCTAAATGTAAACTGCAGTCAAAAGTAAAGGGAATCACAGTAAAAAAAAAAAGAGAATGAAATCATAGTCAAATGATAATGTAAATCGCTGACATACCAATTTCACTGTCTCTTATAATTCTATGTCTAACAATGATGTTCATTAATACATGAATTTCTGTGTAACATGCCAGAAAAATGCCCAGGAATAAAATCATGGTCAACCATAAAATTTAAGGGAATTCACTAAGTGAATTTCTGGGTAGGATGCCGTGAATATCCATAACCTAATACATAGAGATAAGTGGTTCAATCCAGAGATATGCATTGACATGGGAAAACACAGAGGGTAACCGTTCATAAGAGAATCAATCAAGGCAAAAAAATCAATCACAAGAAGGCACAAGACCAATCGCTCAACCATGAATCAACCAACGCAGAAAACCAATCAAAAGAGGGCACAAGACCAATCACACAGTCATGAATCAATCAACAGGGGTAGACAACTGGGCATAAACATCCTTCACTCATCATCCAAGGACAAAAAATTAGGGCATTAGGATCTTTAGGTCTATTAACACCGAAGTGACGACCATCGATTTGACTCATGGCCGACTGCTCAGGCGTGGACTGATGATATAGGGATGATGACAAAGTAAAAAGAACAACTCTTCACAACAAAACAATAAAACCAATAGGACAGTCACAACGTTTAAGGATCGATTGCCCAGGAAATCAATTCAAGCAGTGAGCTTAAGGCTATGAGAAATTAAGTTCTCGATTAAAATGCTAAGTCAAACACTTCCTTTACACAATTAAAAGTATAGAAATGGAAGCGTAAGGTCAATGGTAATGTACCATGCAGAATAAAAGCATGTGTACTATATCCCAAGGTGACAACTCCGAGTCATTATCTCGCGTGGTCCGTGCAGCTCCTTCTCCTACTTGCCAACTGCTGTGACTTCACCGGTACCTCCCAGCCAACGCTAAGGGCACTCTTCTTCCCCCTTAGCCCCCCGAGATGAAAAGGGGCCATGCACAAAATGAAAGAACATCTAGCTCCCATCTCACCTCGCAAGGCCGAGCTACCACTCCTCACCGAGCTGGGTATCCCAACTTCCATAAGATAAGTCAGTCAAGTCTAAAATTCTACAGTGTAACATTATGCATCTAGAAAGATATCCATCCTCCTCCTCCTCCCTCCTTTATATAGAGTTTCTAAGTCAATTATTTCCCAATTTTCCAATTAATATATCGTTCAATATTTTAATTTAGAAAAATCCTCCCCATACATGTGTCACCCATCCCCTTCGTTGCACCAGAAACTAATTTCATTAAATATTTATTTACTCCTATTTCCCTCACCCACCTAAAAAAATTCCTAGAATCACTCCTAGGTGTCCCCAAATTCTTTACACATTTTAATGACTTACCCCCTTACTAATTTACTAGTTGAGTTCAATTTAGAAAGTTCTTAAATGCAAGATACCTTACTAAGTTAGTGTTTCTTCTTTTTCCTTATGTTTCCCTTTCTCTTTATGTTTCCCCCTTTTTCCCTTAGTTTCCTAATTGTTTTAAATTTCCCTCTTTCCCTTTTTATCTAAAACTCAATTTAGCAAGTGTAGGAAATTACCTTCTTTCCCCTTTTTCTTTTTAATTAATAATTTTTTAATTAGCATAACTAACAAAGCAATTATTTCCCTTTTTGTTAAAAATGTAATCCCCCAAAGTAATTTGATTTTTATAAATTAATTGAAAGTATTACCCCTTCTCATCACATGTTTAATGATTATTATTATTATTATTATTATTATTATTTTTGCTACCACATTTAGCACTTAGACCTAGATTTTATTTTCGTAGGCTGAGCGACATTTTATTAGGGAAAATGTTTTTAAATATTTCTTGTCACATTATTTGTTCTAATGCCATCTAGGTTTATTCACTTATTAGTTAACAATGTGATGTGCCCTTCAAGACGGACTAAGTGCTCCAAGGGTGCCACTTACCTCATTTTGTTTCCCTTGCGCGACGTGCCCTTCAGGACACACTATGTTCTCCAAGGGTTCTACTTGCCTCCTGTTTCCCTTCTGTGACGTGCCCTTTAGGATGCACTACATGCTCCAAGGGTGCCACTCACCTCTTTCCTGACTTGGTAGACATCAAAAACTCCTAGAGTCAATACTCCGCCAGGTGATCTTTTCGGAGACTAAAGGCCTCTAAGGAATAGGGCCCCTGCCTTATTGTGTGCCCATTAGAATCATCGTGAGCGACTATCGCAGTCCACCCTCATGGCATTGCGGGTCTTCTGAAACTAGGTAATCGTTAACTTACAGTTTGAGCCACAACGGAAGTGCTATTAGGCCGTGGTAGGGATGTTGGCCACACCTCTCCCTCAACGTCTCTGGTAGTCGTGCGTGACCTTTCTACTCCACATGTGAGTCCATTCGAAAAGCTATAGTCAGCCTACATCATCAACTAATCATTTCAGAAATGAGATCCATAATCATAACATCTAATTAGATGCACATACATCATATATACAACAATAAAAACCAATAGTTGACTCCCTAAATCGATCCGGATTCCAAGGGTTTCATCGATGCCTCTACATCCTCGAGGTCCAAAATCCTGCACACTCAGGAGAACTAAGTCAATAACACCTGTCTATATCAATACAACAAAATAACATGTTATCATATCCATAATGCCTCATAATCATAATCAAATGCCCAATAGTATAATAATTCCGATCACTTGCAAGCAAGTGTCCTCAAAGAATCAGTTCACTCTGTGTACACAAGAGTGAGATGTTACATACACCTCCTCTTGGTATAAATTTTGTCTCGAAGTTTCACCATATATAAGTGTCGAAACAATGTATCACACTGCCAAAAGTCTATCTATCAAACAAAAATGGAAACTACTGGCGCATATAATATGCGTCCTCCCAAGTCACCGAGTGCGGACTATAGTTGTGCCACTCGACCTTGACCTGATATTCCGTTCGACATCGTAGCTATCAAATGCGATGATCCAGGATGCGGATCGGCACAGCCATGAGTGCACCCTAGTCTGACACCTACAAGGAACTCATGTAGGTTCACTAATATAATGTCTCAAAACAGATACGTGAAAACGATCATGCATACGCCTCAAAGAATCAGGCAAGGCTAGTCGATAGGCCACGGGCCCCTTCCTCTCCACAATCTCTAAATGTCCCATGAACTTAGGGAAGAGTTTATCTCCCTTTCCAAACTTGATTGAAATCTTACGCAGTTTTACCCACAATAAGACTCGATCACCAACTTCATAACTACGGTCGAGACAGTGCGCATCAACATAACTCCTTTGTCGATCCTGCACTTCTTTAATCCCTTGTCTTATTGTTTTCATTTGATCTTCCATTTCTTTGATCTCTTATGGTCCCACCAGGACTCTATCCTCAAGCCGATCCCAACGCAAAGGCATCCGAAATGGTCGCCCATAAAGGAACTCGAAAGGCGCCATCTTAATGGTGCTTTGGTAACTTTTGTTATAAGAGAATTCTACTAGCTTAGTGGCATGAATTCTTCCCAGTGCTTTTGTTGGTCCATCATGTACATACGCAACACATCCTCCAAGACTTGTTTTGTTTGTTTGGTTTTCCCATCTTTCTCCGGGTGATATGCAGTACTAAAGTTAAGTTGTGTTCACAAGGCCTCTTAGAAACTAGTCCAAAATCGTCCAATAAACACCGATCCTTGATCAGATATAATCCTCTTAGGCATGCCATGTAGCCTCACAATCTCACTGATGAAAACTCTAGCTATGTCAGGTGCCTGATATGTCTTACACACCATAATAAAATGAGCACTCTTAGTCAGAGTGTTGACTACCAAAACAATTGAGTCATTTCACCTTGCCTTCAGTGGCAAACCAACAATGAAATCCATCGAAATAATCTCCCATTTCGATTTTGGAATAGCGTTGGATGTAGTAATTGTACTGGATGTCTATGTTCAGCCTTTACCTATTGACATTCTAGACATTTGGCCACATAGTTGACTATGTCTGCCTTCATTCATTTCCAGAAGAATAAGGGTTTAAGGTCCACCCTCATCTTCGTGACTTCCGGGTGAGCCATGTACACTGCTCTGTGAGCCTCATTTAGGACCAACTCCTCAACTTGTCATTCTACGGTACGTAAATCCGATTTGTAAACCTCAATAATCCATCTTCATCAAACATAAATCCTTCAAATATTGGTACCATCATTGTGTTTTTTCTGAAAAAATCCTTGCACTCCTTGTACCAGTCATCGTGGTGCTGTAAAGTTAGAATCTTTTCATGTAGATTGGTCAAAAGAGGCACCACTAAAAATATGCGTGGTCTTTGACTCAAGGAATCTACCACTCAGTTCACTATTCCCTTTATGTGAGTAATCTAGAAATCGTACTCACTAAGAAATTTCGACCAACGCCATTATCGCGCATTCAGGTCGCTCTGCATAAAGATGTGTTGTAGTCCACAATGGTCCATTTTTATTTCAAATTTTAGTCCAATAAGGTAGTGTCTCCAAACCTTCAAGGCATATACAATGGCTAATATTTCAAAATTGTGCGTTGCGTAGTTCTCCTCATGGATTCTCAATTTCCTCGAGATGTGAGCGATC
The DNA here is from genome assembly GCA_032191745.1 of Picea mariana. Classification (NCBI taxonomy): domain Eukaryota; kingdom Viridiplantae; phylum Streptophyta; class Pinopsida; order Pinales; family Pinaceae; genus Picea; species Picea mariana. Next base: position 12,404 of record JASDQU010196762.1, on the reverse strand, counting down.
ACTCAACTATCTTGCATCAAGACTTTGCCTAAGCCTTCCTTGGATGCATCAGTGCATACCAAGAAGTCCACGTCCATGTCAGGGACCTTAGTATCGGTGTCATTGTCAACATCTCCTTGAGCCTCTGAAATTCTTTTGCACATTTCTTAGTCCCAACAAACTTCTTGTTATTCTTCTGCAATTTCATAATCGGATTTGTTATTTTTGAAAATCCCATGACGAATCGTCGATAACATCCTGTTAAACCCATGAAGCTACACACTTCTGGGACATTCGTTGGTGCAATCCATTCCATAATAGCCTTTACCTTTATTGGATCCACGAAGATACCTTCACCAGAGATGACATGCCCTAAGTAGTGAATCCTCGATTGATAAAACGAGGATTTGGACAATTTTCCATACAATTTGTGCTCTCGCAGGCAATGTAGTACCAAGCGCAAGTGCTTGTCATGATCATCCATTGTCCGAGAGTAAATCAAAATATCGTTAATGAATACTTGGATGAACATGTCCAAGTACTTGTGGAACACCCCGTTCATCAAACTCATAAATACTCTTGGAGCATTTGTCAATCCAAACGATAAAACAATAAAATCGTAATGTAAAAACCTTGCCTTAAAGGAAGTATTAGGGATGTCATCCTCCTTTATCCATAACTGATGATAACGTGATCACAAATCGATCCTTGAAAACACCGTTGCACCCTTCATCTGATCGAACAGATAGCCAATCCTCGGCAATGGATACTGATTCTTGATCGTTGCCTTGTTCAATTAACGATAGTCAATGTAGAGTCTCCACAACCCATCTTTATTTCATATGANAGTTTCATTCTCAACTTCTGTAACTCTGGGGTCAACATCCGATAAGGCGTTCTTGCTATCGGTTCGATCCTCGGTTTCAGGTCTATGGTAAACTCCAATTCCCTCTCTGGCGGCATTCTAGGTAACTCCTGCAGGAATAATTCAGCAAGATCTCTCACCACATGAAGGTGTTCTATACATTCCACTACTCCCTTCTTGTTCAACGCAAGAATCACATAGCACTTACATGCCTTGTGCATGCTCTTCCGTAACTGCAAGGAAGAGATAAAACTCAGGGAAAATCCATGGTTCTGACCTACAATCATGCGTCTCTGTCCCATATCATTGACCAAGCTCAACCATTTCATCTTACAATTGAGTATCGCCTCATGCGATTCCAGCCAGTCCATACCGATCATGATGTCATAAGATCCTAAGATCATGACGTACAAGTTGGCCCTGGTGACAAACTCTCCCAGGTTAAGGGTACAGCCTGTAACCTTTCCTCCAACCTTATTTTTGGGTCCCGAAGCATCTCTGAAAATCTAAACTCATCCTGTTTGAATACCGTTACCTCAATCTTTTTTAGCGCTGCACCAGAAATGAAACTCTCAGTAGCATTGAGATCTATCAAAATACTAAGGGTCTAGTCAGCGACGGTACTTGACGTCTCGATCATAGTCGACTGGTTCTCTGCCTGGTGGTTATTCACCACTGCATGAATCTGATGGGCGTTGCCCAAATCTCCCATGGGAGTGGGTCCAAATGATCCAGATGCTCTAGTCCTTTTCACTGGCCAGTCACGCTGGAAATGTGGCTTCCCACATTCCAACATACCCTTTTTGGTCTAGTAATACTTGTACTTGAAGTAGAAGCTGAATCCTATTGCTAAGTCCAACACGAAGTTTTTGACCTTAAGTTTCTGGGTAAGGGTGCAGAGCATACATAAGAAGCTCCAAAAATGGGCATCCTACTTGGGCACCATATGACCACCCTGTCGTAAGGCGTTTGAACTCGTTGAGACGATGCACAATGAATCCCTTTGATAGATACCTCTCTCGGAATCGTTCCTTGAACAATTACCATGACACATCTTAGACGACCATGTTCAATTGCAGCATGAGCATCTTCCCTCATAGAAGAGTGCTCCCGTTGAATTGAAAGATCTCCCTGTGGACCTTCATGTTGGACATATAGTCGTGAAGAGCAAGCACATCACCTTATTATCCAACCATGCCTCGACAAATGCACCGTCCAAGGCACCAAAGGGCTCGAAAATTTGACCTTCTTGAGTTCTTGGTGAATACTAACGGTACTGACTGGGCACGCTATGGACCCTCAGGGGTACAGGCACCCCGACCTCATCTCAGTACAGAAGGCGAGTCAAGGCCTCTGACCATCTCTGGAAGGACCCTGGTCAGACCATCATCATCCCTTACAACAATCGAATTCAGCCCAAGGGCTTGTTCCTCCCCCCTTGGGGGTTAGAATTCAAGGGCACATGCACTTTTGTAGGCGTCACACCTCCTTCCATGACATCACGCTGTGAACCTCTGTGGAATCCTCTAATTGAGATCACCACATGGACATGTTAAATTTTTAGTAGTGTTAGGTTAAGTGCTCAAGGATTTACTGTGGTGGAAATCCTGGCGATCCATAATCGCAGGGTTGAACCCGCTTTGATACCCTATGTAATGACCCTCAATATTAGGACTACACGTGTCACAACACAAAGCTTAATTTTTTGGGGGAGTAGGACAACAATAACAACAAAATTTAAACAACGCAGCTTGTTGACGAACGTCGCGCATGTAGATCAGGCAACAAACAACAATGACTCTACACACCAACACAACGAGCAACCAGGAGAAACATGCGTAAATAAAAAATAAATAAATGAATACCATCCCGACACAAACACGACAATGCCTACAAGCTAAGGAAAACATCCACAATCGTAACACCAGAACATCGATGACCAGTAACTAGAACCTCTGTGGCACGCAAAACCCAACACATGAAGTCGTTACAACCCAAGTCTCAATGACTTCTACAATGAAAAACACCCACATCAGGAAGCATGGTCTCTAACTAGGTTATCATTTTCCTCTATCCCTTAGGGTGTGTGATGATATCCTCATCAGGAATCATGGCGTCACCAGGCGATAGGTGTGACCATAACCATGGTACAACTTAGCATTCCTAGACCAATATTCCAAGAAAATCTAACACGTTAGGAGACCGAAATAACTGAACAAAAGACTATACTCACACACCCAAGCATCAGATCGACAAGATGCAAGATGACAACCTCAATTTATATTGCACAAGCTAGTAAGTGCCTTCACCCAAAACCCATAACCCTTTATTCGTTAAGCATGATGTTTAAGTGCGAAGGAGTGAGCTAATACATACGCTCTAACAATCAAATATGCTGGTTGACAATCATACATTGTCCATTAAAAGTGAACTTCTTATCATTAAAAGTGATTGACTCTGCATATAAAATATTCGACATTGCTCACTGAATATTGCGGTCTAAAATACCATTGTCTGAAATATTCATCAGGTGCACTCAAATTTCGTAGTGTAAGTGCGTTTCAAGGAATTTAACTCTATAACA
>JASDQU010196761.1:21204-32340 GCA_032191745.1 Picea mariana | reverse complement strand
ATCTTTGTTGTGTCCCTTGTTTTTTGGGTTGGGGCCACCTTTTCCATGCTTCAGCTATGATGAATTTGCAGATCAAAACTCTTGCCTCTTAGGCTTAAATTTTTGCTCGATCTTGACAAAATATCTATAATCTGAACCTAATGATGTGATGCCCAGAAATTCCATTTCCATTTGAATGTATCTATGCATATAGCCATGGTATTTGAGAACCAGATGTCATTAAGATTCTTTGATTCCCAATTTGGTGTGTAGGGTATGGAAAATATTGGTGAAATATGGTACTGTCTGGTCCCTTTCCTGACGCAGTGTGGTCCATCTTGTGTATTGGTCCTCGTAGCTTCCAACAGGGTATTACTTTTCTTTAATGGAATCCTTGAAGGAATCCCATGTGGGGGTGACCACAAATATTGTATATTCCTCTATGGCCCTTTGCTCAGAGTAAGTATCCCAGCAGTCCTTAACATGGGGGACAACCTTGAGGAGTGCAAAAGTAATATTTTCCCTATTGAAAAAATTATGGACCGAAAAATACCCTTCAAGCAGATTTAGTAATTTATCTACAACATCCTCATATATCATTCCTTCAAATAATGGAATATAAAAATTACTTGCACCTTGAAGGGGGTTGCATGGCCGCTTGATGAAGATGTGTCTCCTATGGGAAGTCGCCAAAGGATCTGTGCAAAGTTGTCCACCATTTCGTTCATTTGTCACGCAAGGGCTTCCTCGAGAAATATTTTAAAAGGATCTCCTACCCCATCATATTTCCTCTTGTCCCCCATGGGTTTTTGTCAGGCTCGGCGTGGCCAATTTTTCAAAGGCTCGACTGGTTCGAGTCCCAACTCATTGTACCCAGATCTTGTCTGGGACATGCACGAAGAAAAATAAATGAAGAGACGACCGCTCTGATACCACTAATACAGATTTATGAGTGGAATGAAAAGAATAACAGAATGAATACAATAACTAAGATATACTGAGAACAACAACAAATATCCAGTGAACAATAACTTCTATAAATAAAATAGGCTGAAAATATAAAACTACAGAACTGAAACAACTTGCTTGAATGGTAGTAGCTATCTCTTAGAAGAGATGTGGTTGCTACAGGAATTTGTATGAGAAAAATGATTACAATGAGGCTCCAGAGGAAGTTTTAACATTACTCATGAATTCCAAAACCCTATACATCCAAAAACCTAACCCTAGGAGATGAAATGCCAAAATTTATGTGGGTCCTAAAGGGTAAGTTGGTACCTCAACTTCCCGGGGTCATAAATTTTTCATACGACCTCCATTTTAGGTGCATGATAGCCCGTTGGAAAGGTCTTTTCGATAACTACACATTATGTTGTCAAACTCTGACTCTGTCTATAGTTTTACTATGGCAAGCCAAAAGAAACATTGTTTAGGGCCCCAAAACAACCCTAGAAGTACAAAAAGATGTACTAACATGAAAGCATCCAAAATAAGGCAGTTGGATTAGGTGGGCAACCACCAATATCCACCTAGAAGCTGTGTAGAGATTCAGACAATCCAGGAAGTGTAGAACCCAAAATTAGAGAAGAATGTGTTGAACTAAAACTATCAAGAGGAGCCAGTTGGAATAGGTGGGTGGCCACCAATATCCACCTGGATCAGGAGGATAACAATCTTTCCTCCCAACCACCTAGGATAAATCCAATGGATAGTAACCTTTTGATAGATTATATATACATTACTAATAATAAAAACTCATAAACATTGAGCCACGTTTTCTTGGAGGAATTTCAAAGTGTTAAAAAAGACAACATAAAACTTTAGACGCAATCACAAAATCAAACATTTTTGTGAAGACTGATATAAGAGAGGATGTATTCTATGTATCCATATGAATCATGAACACTACATATTATATTGATATTTTGAGCATACCCCAATAATTCTTAACCATGGGAGTCATGTCCATTCTAAATGTCAGTAGAAAAGAATAAATTGTAGTAGATCTTGAGGCCTTTGTTGAAGGGTGATAATTCTATCAAAATACAATAAAAGCAATGAAGAGACCCTATTTGCATTATAAACCTCTAGGAACATGAAAATATAGCATGACTTCATCCATTGCTAATTATTTAATTTAAGATGTTTATGATTTGGAGCTTAGCAAGATCCATAGAAACATGAAACTAAATGAAATTACTCATCAAGACCACCAAGAAAGTTATTTTTTATTGAGGATATTGATAGTTCACTTTATCTCTCAAACCATGCAAAAATGCATGAAAGGGTGTGAAGTTAGAGAATAATCCCTAATGTATAAGTTTGATGATGATAAAAATTATGTTACCTTCTCCCTATATTTGTTAAGAATCCCTCTCAACTTCAAAAATGGCGTTCCAAGAATTAATGCTACAAAGATATGTCTCCTTGATCTTTGGATTGGGATTGGGAAGAGGCAGGGGAAATAAATCTATGGGGCATTCTCAAAATATTTGCAAAGTATTGTCACAATGATGTCAATGTTGCTAGAAACAAGAAGAAAGTGAAAAAGTGTTATAAACAAAGATGCATGGAGTCAGAAAAATGGGAATAATCATTTTGGAGAACAAATGAGCGAGGATTTGATAATGCTATAAATTAAATGAACAAAATCACAATATTATTGTAATCCCAATTTTAGCTTTTGTGATGTTGACAAGGTTCATTTTGTGCAAGTTCATATGTAAACTTAATCAAGAACATACAGTTTGAAAATTTCACCAAGCTTAATAGAGTTTGTAATCCCAAACATAATCATTAAATAACTTACACAAAACAAAGAAAAACTATGCATTATCTTTATGATGAGCTTGACCAAACTTGTACAAGATTGTTGGATTGTTAAATTCAATTCTTAATTATGTGCTTTGTTCCCATTATCTATTATATTAGTGGGGATGTGATGAATTACTTACTAAGTAGTTGAGAGACTCACCAATGTGTTGAAATAATAATCATATTAGATACCAAAGTTACAACCATGTCATGAATTGTAACAAGAAAACACATAGCATTATGAATGCAACAAAATAACTATGAATCAACATGTTTGATATTATTAATGAGATGGAACACGTGAACATGAAAAAAGGGAGATGACTTGATTTCCCTGGGGTTTCTAAATGTCTATTGTTTCCTCTTCAAAATTGACATTCAACATCCCATTTGTAATTAATCTTATTAATATGTTTTCAATGTCATTACAATTTACATCCATAACCTATGACTAATTGTTTTGGTTTTTTACAGAGCCAAGAGTGGAGATAAAGATAACAAAGGAAATGACATTATGACAAGTTTCGAAGGTGAAGATAACAAAGCGAATAGAATTATGGTGAGTGTGGGATTCAAAAACATGAAGTATGCAAAGTAAATGTAATGTCAATTCCCATATTGGCAATGCTTGTAACACATGAATTCAAGTGGGGATTGACAAAGACAAAGTGTCTAATCTTATTAGGGAAGCTTTCATTAAGTGATCAATAAAATAGTGCATACACAAATACGGTGGTAGGATATTTATTTAGCTGTGAGCTATGTGATGGATTCAATGTTGTGGAAGGGTACACCACATCGGAGAATAAATAAAAGTCAACTAGAATATAGATGATTTTAGTCTTTAGATGTCAAATGGAAGTATTGTGTAATGAATTAATGCTCATTAACCAACCAAGCATTGGAAGTTACATTGTGCTTTAATGAAATAAAACAATTTTAAGGAGAACAATTTTTGCATATTATGTGTAAGTTATAATTATTGTAATATTTTATTTGTAGATTTCAATATAAGTTTTTATTTTCATAAAACATTGATTAATCCCTTTCCTCCATATTTTGTCTCACATCTTTTATAAATAATTTTATGAATAGTTTGAAATGTAACAATATGATAATTGTATGTGGATAGTTTAGTAGGCTTTTATATTAATCAAATATCAAATTTCATTTTCATGTTAGAATGTTCAGTTCAATAGTTTTTAGTGATGAATAAGCATTTTGTTGCAAAACATTTATTACTAGAAATTTCTCTGGATATTTGTCATAGTTTTTATTTTATTTTTGTCTTGGTGCATGTAAATGTAGCTACCAATGCAAAATGATTCACATCCTGATTGACCACTTTAACAATTGTAATTTGGTTCCTGACATGTTGCCACTCACATCTAGGATGGTTATTAGATCAATAGGGGAACCATAGCTACAATCCGAAAGTAAAGAATATGCCATTTGTTTCAATTTTTTTTTTTGTTTGTCGATTGTAGGTGGAACTTTCACTTGTAGTAATACCTTGAAGTTCTCACATGATTTCCTTGATGCTATCACTCCAATTGTTGGTTGTAAAGTCATTAGAAATTTCTAGTTAGGCCACCATTTTTGGCATTATTGCTCATAGCTCCATAGTTTCTTTGGGTTTGACTAGGAAACCGTTAAATTCAAACTCCTCTCCTTAGTGATTAGTACTAAATGTTCAACTATTTTCCTTGGGATTTGTGTCCAGAAGATGGTCATCATCGTAAAGGGGCTTAGAAGAAGGAATTCCTACTAATTTTAATATCCTTCTTTTCCTTGGTTGAACTCCTACTACGTCCAATATTTTTCTTTTCCCTAATTAATAACCCTTATTATGTTGGAAACATGCCAATGAATTTTCCCATGTGGTCACATGTAGATGCACATGCACATGCATGCAATCTATTTATGAATTGTTCGTGTAACTATGTGATCTATTCATGATCAGTCTGTGTAACTGAGTGATATATGTTATATATACGAGCATACCCATAGAGGTAGAGGACAATCCAAGTGCAAGAAAGTACATTGTGTAAGGAGAGGATGGTTGTATGTCTGAGATTGGCTATTGTAATTCTCCCTTGAATAAGAAGAAGACTGATAATCATTGCTCGTGGTTTTTTCCCAATTTGGGTTTCCACATAAATCATTGTGTCAAGTGTGTGTTTGTTGTTCTTGGTTTGATGTATGTTTCATCTTGCTTAGTTTATGCTTTGTTAAAGAATAGTTATGTTTTACTTCCGTTGTCCAACAAGTGGTATCAGAGAAGGTTGAGTAGGTGTCACAGGTAAGCCAAGGCAAGAAGGTGTGATTGAGTGAGTAGCAGGTCATTGACGCTCCCCAAACAGTGTTAGAGGCACGCCAACACTCTCAAACTTAAGAAATTCTAATTTTATGCAAATTAATGTGCGCGATTTGTGCACCACATAGTGCTGCAAAATCAATGCTCCCCACCACATTGAAGGAGCATTGATCTCTCAAATAGCGCTACCTTTGAAACCTCAAGAGAGAGACAATATCTCAAATAGAGATACCTTTCAAACCTCAAGAGATCACTGATCTAAAAAATAACGCTAATGGTTTGAAGTTCGAATTTTTGGCAATGGTTGTGAGCTTTAAAGAAAGGGTCATGAGTTTTTTAATGAAAAAAAGGGGTGATGTGGAGAATACTTTATTCTTCATAAAGTTTGAACTTTTTTTTGAACACTCTTGTCTTGTTATGGAGATTTGTTTTTTAAAGGTGACATTAGGTAAAAAGGTGGAAGAGGTTAGTTTTTTTTTAATAAAAGGTTTTTTAATAAAGTTTTTTTTAAAACCTTTTAATTAAAGTTTATATTTTTGGGGTTTAACCTTAAATATAATAATACTCCTCTAGTATAAAAAGGCTCAGTTTTATAAGAAATGTTTTTTGGAGTTTTCTGTTAATGGCGAAAGTGAAAATTTCCAAGTTTGAGGTGGAGAAATTCAACAGTAAGAATAGATTTGCGCTATGGAAACTTAAGATGCGAGATCTGCTTGTGAAACAAGGATGTCAAAAGGCATTAGCTGGAAAGTCAAAGAAACCATCAAGCATGACAAATGAGGACTAGGAGGATCTGGATGCAAGAGCCCTCGGTACTATTCATTTGTGTCTAGCAGATGAGGTGTTGTTTAACATCGTTAAAGAGACGACAACAACAGGTTTGTGGACCAAACTAGAGAGTCTGTATATGACAAAGAACTTGTCAAACTAAATCTTCGTAAAGAGGCAATTGTACAGATTGCAGATGAAAGAAGGTACAAAAATTACTGATCACTTGAATGTCTTCAATACTCTGATAAAGTTCAAAGATGAAGACAAGGCAGTTACACTACTGTGTTCATTGCCCGAGTCTTGGGATCATCTGGTCACGACTGTGTGGTTTAACTCAATAGATGCCATTGATTATGACATTGTTGTGGGAGATCTGTTATGTGAGGAAATGAGGAGAAGATCCAGTAAGGAAACCTCAACAACAGAAGCAATGGTGGTCAAAGGTCAATCTACAGAAGGAGGGAAAGATCAGAAAGATACAACCAGGTCTAATTCAAAATGTTGGTTCTATGGAAAATCTGGGCATCTCAATAAGGATTGTTGGAAAAGACAACAAGCATCCAAAGAGGACTCCACAATAGAAGAAAATTCAACTACAGGTATGGTTGATGAAGTTTTGTTTGTCCGTTGTGTCTCACCACATATGTTTTCATAGAAGGTGCAGGGCAATGATGGTTAAGTCACTGTGAAATAAATAAAAAAAGTGTTTTTACTTTGGAGTTGTAGAAATTATTGATTCCATGTAAATGGGCATATGTCTGTAAGACCTGGATAGGCATGCGTACCCCTGGTTTATCCGGTCACCTATGAGAAGTCTATACATAGATTTAAGTATATTGAATATGTGGGCGGGCATGTATGTCGAGTTAACCTTGACTCAATGAAAGAGTTAATGCATTAAATCTGTTTTTATGTCAAAGCAGGTGGTTTTTTGGGTCCATGTGTTTTCAGTATCCCGTGGTATTGTGTTCTTGGATTTCATGTAATGAAGCCTATAAAAGGCTTGATGAACTCCATTTTGTAATACCCCTTGGACAAGCCCCAATTTTATTATGAATTGTAAACATGTTTTGTAGGCTGGTGAGCCGAGAAATTATAAGCTAGAAGGCTTATGTGTTAGTAGGTCGGAGAGCCTAGGTGTTAAAGGCCAGGAGCCTATTTTGTACATGTAAATATTCATATCAATAATATAAAAACATCGTTGTGTGTAGACCGACCATGATAAAAGAGAATGGGGGACTAAGCTCCACTAAGCTGGGTAAGGGAGAGGGAGTTGAGAGGTTGTAAAGAGGGGCTAATCCTAAGGGCTTAAGTCCAAGAGAATAATGATTTATTATTATTCCAAAAGTTGTTTATAAGGATATGTTTTTATCCTAAGTTCCTTGGGGAGGACAGATGACTTCCAAAGGGAAGGAATGTGCTTCATGAGCGACAAGTGTCGGCTCAGGAACATGTAGTCTTAAGGGGGAAATTCTTGTTGTGGGGCACTCAAGCACTTAGTCACTCAAGCATGCACTCAGTCACTCACCCACTGAGAAAGAACGCAGCCAGCCAATTCCACCATTGTTGAACCCATGACCATTGTGCACCTCCGTAATTTACTGAGTCATCCCTTGCCTTACCCGACTTAGCTATTATGGTTTGAAGAGGCGGTTTGTCAAGCCCGTGGTTGAAGAGGCAGGTTTTCAGGCCTATGAGAAGCTCTCTCTCCAGGTGAGAGAGGTTGTTGTGGATTGAAGAAGCAAGTTGTCAGGCCTGTGAGAAACTCTCTCCAGGTAAGAGAGTGTGCTGAGGAAGTGAGTTCTAATGGAGGGAGTCCTGTAGCTTCTACAAAGCTCTAAGAATTCTGGTTTGGCCTGTTTCTAAAGCCCCGGAAGGGAGGTGGAGTAGTCGATGGACTGTGTGACAGTGAAGGCGTATACTCCTGGGGTGCGACAGGCATGTGGGGAATGAGAGTCTGTGAGCAGTGGGCATAAGTGGCTCCTGGGAGAGAATCCTTCCTCTTAAACTATGTGACTTTCCTATTGACCTTACCTAGCCTAGGAATCCCTTGCCCAATGGAGTTTAGTCCCGGTTCAGGGGTGACCCACTGTTGAGAGTGATGAGTAGTATAGTCTAAGGCTGGGAGGTTTGTAGAAGGTATGCACGTAGTTGGTGGTTTTTCTCAAGTTAAAAGATAAGTACCATTTCTATGTTTAATTATGTATGTTGTGCATGTATGTGATTCTTGTAACGTTATCATGTGTTCTGTTGCATGTATGAATTACTGACAATTCCATAGGAGTTTGTATGGTAGTAATAATTCTTTGTTATTTGTTTTAAATTTATTATAAATGNTGTATGTATGTATGTATGTATGTATGTATGTATGTATGTATGTATGTATGTATGTATGTATGTTCCTTTGTGGCGTTCCTCGATGTGTTGGGTGGCTGGGAAATTCACAAACTGGTATCAGAGCGAAGAGAGACATCCAAGAAGTGACGTTGCCTGGCCTGTTGGTGGTTGGGGACATCACAAATTGGTATCAGAGCTAAGTGGAAGTGTTTGAGTCGTGGCATTTCCCGACCTATTGATGGCTGGGGATGTTACAAATTGGTATCAGAGCGAAGAGAAACATCCAAGAAGTGGCGTTTCCCAACCTATTGGTGGCTGGCGATGTCACAAATTGGAATCAAAGCCAAGGTTCAAGCATTGATCCTGGATGGGACGGATAAGCAGTCATCAGAACCAAGGTTTTAGAGACAAATTGTGCCAAGAGGTTACCTTGGTCGTGTTACGAAGCTCAACATATGATCCACATGCATAAGAGAACTTTAACATAGTGGAAACATGGGCAGCTCAAATAAAGATAATGATAGATCAACCTCAAATACTTTATATTCTGAAAATGGGGTTACAAAGCACAATTGAGATTGTTCCCAAAGTAGTTCTCTTGAAGTTTCCAAAAATATATAGTCTGTTACATATTATTGAAATTGTAAATGTGTTTGTCTTAAAGCCTGGGATTGGGGCTCCCGCGGACCATAAAGAAAATAAATACAATAAATAATATTTTAGAAGGAAGACAGTGGGCGTAAGAGGATCAAAAAGACCTGGTAAGAAGAAAAAAAGGATCTATCAGTCTTCAATTAAACCTTTCTAGTGAAAGAGGTGGAATAACTAGATGAAGGACTTGATAAAAAAAATAAGGATGTGATCAGTGTAAACTTAATATGATGGTCGCTCCCCTGTTTATTTGCTCGTTGATGTCCTTTTATCATTTTCATCAATGGTTACATGAACTGTCTCAACTGCTTCTTTCCCTTCACTTGTTAGTTTATTGATACCCTTTTTTAACCATTCTTCGATGTAGCTTTTCATAGGTGCCACGTTGATTTCATGTCGGATTTTAATATTGAACAACTCACCCTCCAAGTCTCGGAGATCAATGGAAATTCTATGTAATACTTCTTCGATGTCCTGATTTTTTAAGGATTAATCCACTAGCCAGTTATATATGGCGTTCTCATCATATTCAATTATGCCATATCATTTTTCAATTTATAATACTTTAAAAATCTCAACTTGATGATCAAATTGTTGTGTTGTTAGGAACAACGAGTTGAAGATCAACTTGGGATATTGGAACTCATTAGTGCTTTCGGCCAAGTCCGTCTCCATGAGCCTTCTGAATAACTCTTCTCTCCTTGTTATGGCTTGTCTGCACACCTGAATGATGTTGTTCAAGTTCTTTATTTTCTCTTTCTAGTAGGCATTCAACTAATTGATCCGAATTGGAGAGGGAATGTCCTCCTCTCTTCACTTTAGCTTTGACATGTTGTAAACTTTAATACCAAAGGGTACCGTGACATCAAGGTGGAAACCTTATTCATTTTCTAGGTTAGCTTGTAGATATTCAAGGAAGGCATGCGCCCTCAAGCCAAAAGAAATCATGTTTTTTGAAATTTTCCAAGATTATGTAATCAGTGCCCTTCTTTTCTTGATATTATTCTCCATATAGCTCCTGGCTGATGTGAGTAAACTTGAGGATCATTTTATTTTGGATGTGGGCGTGGTGGGTCCAAAAATTTTCCACTGCAAAATTACTCCTCTTATGCAGAAGGGAGAATTGAAATGTATCAACTAAAAGGAAAGGCATCCATGTGGTGGGATCAACTTGTGCAGGTGCAACAAATTAAAGAGAAAAATGTTACTTGGAAGGAATTCAAGAAGTATTTCAAAAGGAAATGCTTGACTAAGAGAAACTATGACAGAAAGATGAAAGATTGCTTTCAACTCAAGATGGGAAGCATGACAATAGATGAGTATGAAAGAAGATTCCTAGAGTTGTTGAAGTATGTTCCTTTCATCAAAGATGAGACTGCCAAAATTCAAAGATATTTGAGTGGACTGTCATCTTTCATTAGTGACAAGGTCCATTATGATGATCCTAAAACTATGGAAGAAACTATAAGGAGAGAAAAATGCTTATATGGGCAGCAAAGAGAAAATCCCACTTTCTGGAAGGCTTGGGAAGACAAGAAGAAATTCAAGTTGGATCAGAGGAAGAAGGGAACTAAGCCATCCTTTTTCAGAAATATCCCTCAAGGATAGCTAGGTTTTAGAGAGCCCATAAAGGTTCAAGTGGGTGGGCAAATTCCAAGGCAACCACCTATGGAATGTTGGGGTTGTAAAGGAAATCATAGGTACAAAGATTGCCCCCACAGAAATGAAAAAATGAGAGCTATCCACAATGTTCAACAAGAAGAAACAATGGAGGACATGGGAAATAGAATACCAAGGATCTATGCAGCACTAGACAACAAGCAAATTGAATTTCAATCACACATGATTGAAGTTGAAGGCATGATCAACAACCATGCCTTTACTATTTTAATTGATTCAGGGGCTAGTCATAGTTATATAGATCCTATAATGGTGGAAAGTTTTCACTTGCCAATAAGCAAGCATGGAAAATCTTGGTTAGTGCAGCTAGATACAGGAGCCAAGAGAAATGTTGTTGAGTTGGTTAAGTCCTGTCTAGTGGACATGAATGGACTGTGCACAAGGGAAGATTTGAACATCTTACCTTTAGGTTCCTATGACTGTCTAATTGGGATGGATTGGTTGGACCAGCACCATGCAGTCTTAGACTATCATAACAAGACATTCACTTGCTTGGATGAGGAAGGAAATTGGAGAGCGGACCAAGGAATTCCTAGAGCAGATGCTATTAGATAAATCTCAGCAATCTAGCTGAGGAAATGCTACAC
>JASDQU010196756.1:0-11386 GCA_032191745.1 Picea mariana | reverse complement strand
CTTTCTCTTGAGGAATATAGCAAAGGATTGATTGGGTTTTCTTCCCTTGTTGAAAAGGGTTTCCCAGGATACTTCTTGTGTACTTGTGCATGGTTATTCTTCTTGTGATCTTGGTTTGCTGCAGTGGTTATGGTTCAAGTAATACCTAAACAGAAAATTGAAAGAGGATACATGAGCCATAGCTCATTGAAAATCCAACGATTGGCAGGTCTCCTGTGTTAATTAGTCTAGATTACTCCAAAGATTTTCAGATCTTTTTCTTCGCTTCAAAGGATACTATAGCAGGGGTCTTGCTCCAGAAGAATGAAGAGGTTCAGGAGCAACTCATTGCTTTCATGAGCAAGGGATTGCAAAACTCTGAGCTTAATTACACAAGTATGGAAAAGCAAGCATATGCCTTGGTCAAGTCCCTTAAGCATTTCNAAGTTGTGGGGTATGTACCTCACTCGACAATAAAAGATATCCTAGGACAACAGGATTGCTTGGGAATCAGAGGAAAGTGGGTCTCCAAGATACAAGAATATGACTTAGAGATAAAACCCACAAAGTTAGTCAAAGGTCAAGGATTGGCTCAGATGCTAATAGAAGGAAATGAACAAGCTTTAGACCTAGTGTGTCAAAACAGTCAATCTAGGCCAATCTTGTCATCATAACTTCAGAAGTTAGAGCAACACCAATGGTATGTTGATATCATTTTCTCTCTTTCTAACCTCACATGCCCAAGTCATTTGATTGGTCATAAAAGAAGGGCATTGAGGTTGAAAGCAACTACGTATTGTATCATTCGGGATGGATTGGGGTGGAGGAACCCCAATGGGGTGATACTTAGGTGTGTTGATGAGCTTGAGTCCAAGAGACTTATGGTTGACTTTCATTCGGGATTTTGTGGTGGGCATTTCGCAGCTAAAACTACTGCCCACAAAATTCTCAGAGTATATTATTATTGGCCAACCATTTTTTCAAATGTGCATAAAATGATTAGGGGTTGTCAACAATGTCATTTGTTCATAGGGAAGCAGAAGCTAGCAGCCTTGCCTCTTCAACCAACCCTTGATTTCATCGGTCAATTTAAGGATAATTTGAGTAATGGTTATACTTGGATAATCACAGTGACTAATTATTTTACTAAGTGGGTAGAAGCAATACCCACCAAGTCAGCAACTGACAAAGTGGTTATGGATTTTCTTGAAGATAAGATTATCACTAGGTTCGGTGTGCCTGCCAAGATAACTATTGATAATGCCAAAGCCTTCAGTTCAACAGAATTATCCTCATTTTGTTTCAAGTATGGCATTATGTTGTCCCACTCTTCAAACTACTATCCCCAAGGCAATGGTCTTGCTGAATCCAGCAACAAGAACTTAATGACTATCCTTAAGAAAAGAGTTGGGGATAATAAGAGATCATGGGATAACAAGATTAAGTTTGCTTTATGGGCAGAAAGGATCACTAAGAAGAGTTATACAAGAAAGAGTCCCTTTGAGCTTGTTTATGGGCTTGATGTCACTTTTCCAATTCATTTAAAGCTTCCAATGTATCAGTTTGTGCAAAAGTATGGTTTGGATGAGGATTTTCAGCAGAGCAAAATTGATCAGTTGGTTGAGCTTGATGAAAGCAGAAGGAAAGCTTTAGATCAAAGCATAAGGAATCAGGAAAAGGTAAAAAAGACTTTTGATAAGTCTTCACGGCAGAGGGATTTCCAGGAAGGTGATACAGTCCTTCTTTGGGACAAAAGAAGAGAGAAGTCAGGAAACCACAGCAAGTTTGACAGTTTATGTACAGGTCCATATACCATTCAGAACATAGCCGGCAAGAACTCTTTCTTCCTCAGCAGGTTGGATGGTGAGAAGTTGACGCTCCCAATAAATGGTTAGCTTCTCAAGTTATTCTTCAACGAAGTCATCTGATGCCCATGGGGCATCCTTTGTATCATATTTTCTCTAACCCTTCTCCTTTGTACTTTACATTTTTTCATTACATGTACATAGTTTATTTACTGCTTTTCTATATCATATATACATGTATATTATTCTTTCAACTCATGTTTATTATTGGATTTATGTGGATATGTTACTGATGAGGCGTTGATGATGCAAGTTCTTTGATTCTGGATTCTCGTATGGTCTCCTTTAATAAAAGATCAAGCACACGTCCCCATATGGAGACAATGTTATCCACCGAGTTGTACTAGTTGGATTTGCAGATGAGCCGCCAAAGACTAAGCGGTCAAATGCTCAGAATTCAGTGTTCAGAAATTCATCAGGTCTATGAGACCACCCTTTTTCTACATTTCCATCCCTCTGGGGCATTGTAATTAATGACTTGAGCATGAAAGTTGTAATCGACTATTGGCCACCTAAGACCTGAGCATGAGCACGTACACTAGAGTGTTTTTTTTCACTTGCTAATTATTTCTTGCCTATCAAGTGATTAATAATTTCTAAGTTTTTTCACTCAAATCTCCTCCAAAGCTGGAGTATATGCTGGTGGTTAGGCATTGGCATGGTATAACCAATGTCTAGTGTCTAAATGTATATGAATTCATGCTAAGTCATGTCTATTGAGTCATATGAAAATTGCACTAAGTCCCCCCTTGGTTTTTTTTTTAAGTTTTAGTCAATAAAAAATTTCCCGTAAAACAAACAATTGTTAATGTAAAAGTCAATAAAGTCATAGAAGTGGCATCAGTTGTTATCAGATGCCATGTTTGTGCTCATTTTCTAAGCTAGAGCACCCCCTGAACTCTTATCCCCCCTTTGTTGAAGCAAAAAAGTGATTTTAATAACTCAAAATTTAATTTTTCTCTCAAAAAGGCAAAAAGGACAAATTAATTAAAGTGTTAAATTTTAGCAAACATGTTGGGGACATGCTTCCTCATGTCTGGAGTTCGAGAGTGAGTTGGAAACTCCTCTCCTAGTCTAGGCACCTTAGTTGGGTGACTTGGCACTTGGGTGGAGATCACAAGGGATCTAGGCACACTTCCTTAGTTAGTTGGCGCACTAGCAAAGAGGGGTGTTAATCCCTATGCACAATTCGTCCTCACCCTCACCTACCACTCCACTTCCACTCACCCTCACCCTCACTTCACTCCAACTCACCCTCACATCACTCCACTCCACCTACCACTCACTCCACTCATTCACCAACGTACTAGTGCACATATCCTCTCTTGGCATGCGCCCTCACTTGGTAATCGTCACCCAAAAAGCTATATAATGAAGTCAACCCCCCCTTGGATGGTGAATGGGTGTTGGACTTAGCTTGTAATCACTATTGTAAATCTTTTGATATTGGAATAAAAGCATAAAGACTTTGGAGTTCTACTCTTGGTGTTGGATTTACATGTGAAATGATGCTATGCTAATGGATTGAGGTGATTGTGTTTCAATTTTTGCTCATAAATTTTGTTAGTATTGGCTGAAAGTAGAGGTACTATTATCTAATTCAGATTGGATTATTATTGTCTGTTGCATTTATAATCCTCTTGTTGTTTTATAGATGAAGTTTATAATGTATGTTATGTTTTACGATTAAACTAACATGATTGTTTGAGTTTCTTGTGTAGATGAGCACCAAAATCTAACAAAGCATTTGCAAGTTTTGTTAAGGACATAAGAACCTCAACCTTGGAAAAGTAAAAGATCTAGTCTTGCATCCTTACTCTTCCAAGGAAAGTTTTGAAAGGCATCTCTCCATCTTTCCTCCATCAAAGAGACCCCACCGCCCAAGGAGCTCCAAACTCAAGCAACCAATTCCTCATTCACAAGTTCAATTTTCTGTGGTTCTTGGACAGCCAAGGAGAAGCTTGTCCAATTTGTGCAAGTTTGGGAGCATTCAAGGAACAAGGAGCCTTCAATCTCTCTGAAAAACAAAAAGAAAAACACATAAAAACTTCTCAAAACACCTTCTTTATTTCAATAAACTTTGCAAGTTTTTTCAAAGCTTAAAGATGTTCACTTTTGTACTTGCTTAGAGTGATCGGTGGTGGTTGTGTGCTTCATTTTCCTTTCAAGTTCCTTGCTTTATTTTCTTTCAAAACACACACTTAAAGAAATTAACCATT
This sequence comes from Picea mariana, assembly GCA_032191745.1. Taxonomy (NCBI): domain Eukaryota; kingdom Viridiplantae; phylum Streptophyta; class Pinopsida; order Pinales; family Pinaceae; genus Picea; species Picea mariana. The sequence goes on along the minus strand of JASDQU010196756.1, from coordinate 7,323 downwards.
CAAGCAATCACTATTTTCTTCACTTAAGCAAAGTAACTCTTATGCTAGTTTAGTTTTCATTTTCACTTTTAGTAATTAGAAAACATTTCAAGTTTTCCGCATTTTCCTTTAAGTTTTACTTTCAGTTTTAAAATAAATCTTCCCCACAGTTCCCGGTGTATGCAATGAACCCTTGCGATCCTAGCTCGATCCTGGGATTCATCAGAACCAGGGTTGTTAGTGTGGAGTAGTTTAATTAGGGAAACCTTGATAGTAGCGATCTTGATGCGAGGGAAACCACATGAAGGGAGTGTGTGAAGTCAAACAAAAACTTTGAGATCTAGGTTCTCCTCATGCTTGACATCCAACAACCTTCATTGAACTTACTGGTGAAACCTTGGGGCTTCCGTAATTTCTCAGCACATTTCCAAACAAATGGATAGCCTCTAAAGAGGCCACACACTTCATTAATCTACCTTCAATAAACCTTAATAAAACACGCGTTCAACAACTACCCACGATACCTTTAAGGCACTGATTTCATATTTACAACTTTTTTATTTCATGAGCAGTATTTCATTCACAATATGATGATTGTCTAATAACTGTTATAACACTTGCAAATATTGTATCCTTTACTTTATTGTGCATGTATCTTCTATGGTTGGACATCTGTTCTATTATAAATGATTATCTTGTCTATCGAATGAATGTATCGAATGCTTCACTATAAATGTTTTATTCTGCAATAAACTCCTAGAGTGGTTTCTTAGCTTAGAGTAGCTTAAAAGCCATAGTATTTTTGTTAGGGACTACCCCCCTTAGCTTAGCTAGGAGTTGGCCTAGACGGAGGAGTCGAGGATCAAGTGACAGCACCTTGACTCAAGACTTTCCCCAAGGACACACTAAGTGGATTGAAGATTTATTCCACGATAGCCCAAGTGTGTATAAAGGCGGAAACAAGGCCCTCAAAATGTTCTACAAGATTATGACCTTCAAAATCCTGAAATATTCGTAGAAATTGATTGAATTACTGCAGACGTGGCAACGTTGATGTGGTACACGTGTCCATATGGAACCCAAAGGGGATGCCATATCACCCCTTTATTCTACGATGACCCTGCCTCAGATATTCGAATCCGTCTTTTTAAATAAAGAGCCCTTTTTCGATATTCCAGAAGTCCAAATGTCTAGATGGTCACAGTTTTGTTTCCCGGTTCCGCCATCCAGATCTGACTTTTCAATAATTTCCCATTTAAGGATTTCCTGGATTTCCAGATTCCTGAATGGAGGGTTCCACTTCCTAGTTCCACCATCCGGATCCAACTTTTTAATAAAAGCCCATTTATAGAGTTTTCTAGATTTTCGGATTCCCAGATGGTCACAGTTTCGCCTCCAAGTTCCACCATCCGACATCCATATTTTTAATAAAAGCTCATTTATTGAGTTCTCTAGATTTTCAGTTGCTTGGATGGTCACAATTACACCTCCCGGTTCCACCATTCGACATCCATGTTTTTAATAAAAGCCCATTTATAGAGTTTTATCGATTTCCAGATTTCTGAATGGTAACAGTTCCGCCACCACGAACCTGCCACCGTGGCCCTACTGATAGTACATTCTGTTGACGTGACACTCTGACTTGGCATGCTGACGTGGCATCCAGCATCTAGCTTTTTATTAAAAACCCATTTTCGGATTTTCGGATTTCCGGATGGTCACAATTCCACAGGTCAAGGCTCCACATCCAGCATCCGGGTTTTACAATAAAAGGCACTCAGAAGAAATCCTGGATTTCCAGATCTCCCCCTCTCCGCCACCACGACCCGCCTGTTGAGCACACACTAATACTGAGAGGAGGGGGTGAATCAGTATAAGACTATCTTTTTCTTTTTAACATTCATAAAACATAATGAAGCAATCACATCAGTATAACAACCAGAAGACACAATATTTAACATGGAAACCCTTTCGGGAGAAAACCACAAAAACTTATTTTTATTAATTTTTAGGCACCAACCTACGATTACAAATGTTTGTAGGCACCAACCTACTAGAGACACCAATCGCCACTGTTGTTCGTAGGCACCAACCTACAGGAGATGTCGATCCCCTCTTATTTTTGTAGGCACTGACCTACAGGAGACATCGATCCCCTCTGATGTTTGTAGGCACCAACCTACATGAGACACCGATCCCCTCTATTGTTTGTGTCTTCACAAAACCTTCTTTCCGCTCTTTACTTCTTCTTTCCTCTGATCTGTTCTATGCTTGCTACTTCTGCTTTCGCTCTGCCTTCACCAAATCTCCTTCACTCTTCGCTCTTACTTCTGCTTCTTCTTCTTCCTCTGCTTCAGATCTGTACTCACTAATTTTTCTTTTTCCAAATCTATTTTCTAGAACGCCAGATCTAATCTTCGCCAATATTTAATCGTTGCTCCTTGATGATGTTCAATCGTCACACCTCAAATAATATGCATAAGAATATTACATTTTCACCCACATACACATTCTTTCTCATAACCCTCTTCTTTATTTATACTTTTCCATAATCTTTACTTGAAAAGTCATGTTCTTTTGAAAAGTAGTGACTTTTATTAAATAATAATTAACTTTCCCCCTTTCCTTATTTTTAATTCACTTTTTACCATACCATGGGTAAAATACCACCATGGTTTGTAAATCCATGTGCACTTTCACTTTTACCCTTTTTAATCCATTTTCATGTTTACTTCACTTTTACGTAAACTCCACTTTCACTTTTACCTTTTTCTTTAATCCACTTTCATGTTTACACCTCTTTTATGTAGATTCCACTTCCACCTAACTTTTCAATTTTTGCTATTTATTAGTCATATTTATATTTAATCCACTTTAATTTTTTCTCCACTTTTACGTAAACTCCGTTTCCACTTAACTTTTCACTTTTGTATTTATTAAAGTCACATTTGTATTTGATCACTCACTAACCTTTGACATCAATTACAAAATTTATAAGACTATGCTCAACACTGCCACAGTGGCCCCTACCACAGGAAAACTTCCACCATGGCCCTCCCCTGTCACGTGGACTCCTTGTCATCCTGACGTCATTGTACGAAGGAAAAAAGTTTGAAATTTCCCAAAACAAAATCTTCGATTTTTCACAAAAATGCCCACTTTTACCATGATTGTTCTACGAATTCCAAAATTCAGCCAATTCTAGGCTTTAAATCTTGCAATTTCAACTTTTGTGTGTTGTCTCTGGCCCATACAGGTCCGATGTTGAACCAGAAAGCTCTGGTACCAATCTGCAACATATTCAGCTCCCAAGCTAGGTCATGTCACTGCTAAACAACCAATTAAAAACTCATGTACCATTAAATTAAAATTATGTAACAAGATAAAAATGTCAGGCATATAACAACAATTCCAATAAACATGAATGCAACTAATTAAACATACACATAGCAACATGTAATTTCTCAAAAAACACAGAGTTTATGCACATCAATATAAACTCATAAATAAAACAATGAACAAAGATTAAACACTCATATTTTAAATCAAATGCGCAACTAGCTGCAGAGGACGGACGTTCCACCCAACCATAGATTTGTTGCTCCAAATCTCAACATCAAGTCACCCCCGATTTGGGGTTGCCTATAAGGAATCCACAAGAAAGGGTGTCTCCTAAGGGTGTCTATTGTCCACTTACAACAAGCTAGTTTCCTACAATCATCCCAATCCACCAGCTCTCTTCCCCACAACCTACACAACCCAAGGAATGGGATCCCCTTCTTTGTTACACAGTCCCTCAAGCTATCCCCCTTCCCTCCAGGGCTCCAACACAGGTTGGCTAGGAATCTCTCTTACTGGGAATTCCAAGGAATTACAACTGCAACAGGAAACTCTCAACAACAAAACATTTGCTCTGCACAGCAAAACTCACTCTACTGGCCTGACAACCTGCTGCTTCTTCATGCATTTTACAACTCCCACAAGATGCCCACGAAACCCACTATAGCTATCTTCCAATTCCAACACTCAGCTCCCTCTTGTTGTCCCAAAATATGCCTGTAAAAACTCCCCTCTTTTCCCATATGAATTTCCTTCTTTTTCTCATGCTTGCTTGACTCTCACTCTTCCCCAAAAGGATTTACTTGACTCTCACACTTAGTCCATGCTTGTACTTAGCCTATGCTCTCAATAATTCTATGAGGTGATATCGCACACCCACCCTCTTACATGTTTTTAATGATTGGGGCTTTGATACACTCAAGAGGAAAAATTAGAAATGGTTAGGATTTAAAACTCGTGAATAAAAACCCCCTTTTTGACCCCTCCTCTCTTGTGGAAAACTCAACCCACATGACTCTGTCCATGTCCATCTACAGACGACATCACTTTTTTTTTATTATCATGATATACAATGTTTACATACTACATATTCAGGCCCACAGCCATACATCATAGTTACATTACATATCGTTAATCCGGGGATTAAAAATGGGGATGTTACAAGAGATGAATGGTTTGAGTGCTCCTTAATGTGCAATGCCCAAAGGCACCACATCACCAATTATAATTGCAAGTATATCATTGTTTGGATGTTGTAGTAAGAACAAACCAATGCAAACAACTTGAAATAGGTAGTTGCACTGAGATTGAGAAAAAGGGATCATTGTAGGTTATCCCAGCGATACAACCATCAAATAAACAAGTTGTGAAAGGCCATACAAATTAGCAAATAGATGTGTACTTGCTGTAGTGGTAACTGTTATCCCCACTTTTAGGGATTACTAGGAGATCATGTCTCGAGTCCCACAGGTCCTAGACATGGAGTACCGAGAGCAGGATTGATCTGAGCATGGCCCTGGAGGGCCCACGTTTTCTTCTTCCATCATCCTTATCTTTTCAGCAGCAGTAGCATCCATCACCATCGGCTTGGTCCTGTATCAGAAAGAGTTCTTGCTCCATGAGGTAATTGGTCTAAGTATCATGGTATGTGTCACCTTTGATCATTAAAACCTTTAAATATATGCATCTAAGTCCTTTTATTTCTAACAACTGCTTGGATCTTACATTTGTCCACTTGACAATGTTTGGGGGGATTGACAGGGTGTCCTAGCAAGCCTTTGTCCATAGGTTTTGGTTTGCCACTTGGGGGGACTTTTGAAAGGCCATCGTCCACTCCCATCATAGCACCACTATTTCATCTTATTTCCCGCTCATTTGTCCCACTCCCCTTGTCCGGGCATTGGGTTGACCTATTTTCGGGATTGCACCTTATCTCATGGGAAGAAGGGGCTAAAGGCCCAGAAGGTAAAAGTAAGCTAGTAAAAGATAAAAGCCTAAGAATAAAACCTCGAGATGCTTCGCCCAGGGATCCCCGAGAAAGCAATAAAAGGCTTCTCAGCAAGAAACTAGAGGGACCCGGAAGAAAATAACAAAACAAGACCTATTCAAAGGATAGGGGGTCTCATCACGAGCCAGCCTACTAGGTCCATGGGTACCTAGCAATATGACATTGCCACCAGTTGGTTACCACGCCAGGGCAGTGACTCTTGGCTGCATGGCCAAGGGAAAGGGGGTCTCATCACGAGCCAGCCTTTCATTTCTATAAAAGTACTTGTGGGCAACGCTGCCACCACTGGTCACCACACTAGGGCAGTGTCCCCTGATTAGCTCTTGAACAAAAAGAAAAAGAAAAGCAATAAAAATAAAAGAATAAAGGCAAGAATGGGCTTGGAAAGAGTGCATCTATGACAGGTACAACTCGCCTTCTACAAAGGCACCCACAGGTAACACTTTGCATCCTTGGCCCTCGCTGCACCCACATGCTTGGACTTCCCTTAACCACATCACCCACTCACATGGTTTGATGAGGTTTTCTTCTGGGAAATCACCTTTTCCGATGGACACTAGCCCAATAGAACGTTTTGTCTTTTCCTCCAGATTTGTATAGCAGGCTTGTGTAATGTCTTTGAGCTATTGACAGATGTATTAGGGATTTTATGCACATGTTTAATAATATTAATGATGAGATGTGATTGACATTGTTATGATCCATGTGACTGATGAGCCCATGGAGGGCGTAGCTTTTGATGTGCAGGACCATGCCCGACGGACAGGTACCATTTGGACCAGTATACATGGGGAGATGATCAGTTTGGACCTCCATGGGGCTGAAGAGCCCACTAGATGGATGCTGAGACCCCATCAGGGGGGCAGAGACAGGGCAGAGAATGATCAAAGACTTTACACCAAAGAAGAAGAGAACGTTCCACTAAAGGCACCCCGACACTGCTTGGCCTAGGGGGATTGACCCACTTTCAGAGGGACGTTGGCTCTAGATGGCCCAGGACGTCACCAGGAGGCTTATGACGTCATCATGAGCATGTTGGCAGATGGACAAGCCAGTTGGCACGTGTGGCAGCTTGGAGGAGCCCAATGAGGGCTAATGTCTTGCTTCAGGAGGCTACATTTGCCCTGATAGAGGCTAACGTCACCCTAGGAAGGGGTGACGTCTTACCTTTTTGCTTGATTAGGGTTTTAGTCTAGCATTTAATGTAAAAACAGTATAATTTTGATATTATGGACTTGTCGGCCTTTTATGACCTAAAAAGTAAATTAGGTCATTGATACATATATTGAGGATTTTGATCCTCATTTTATCATCATCACTCATTCACTCCATAAGGAGGTCTGAAATTTGCACCCTATCTTGGGTATTTGGCTGATTTAAGTGATGCGCACTTGTTGAAGGAAGACTTTTTGGCATTCTGTGGTGTTTCTCTTGAAGGAAGGTGTTACAACTAGGGTTTGCATGGTTATTTCTTGATGAATTGTAAGTATTTTTCTGCAAAACTTCTTAAATGAATGGTTGTAGTCTTATTTTCTTGCATATATTTATAATTTGCTGAATCAAAACCCTAGGTGACGAGCACACAAGTAGGTCCTTGTCTCATGTCCCCTGATAGAGAAGCTTTCAACCATTGAAGAAGAAGAAGAGAGCCTAGTCGTAGCTACACTCATTTTTCTTCCTCACCTTTGCTAGCCGTACCATTTTGAATTCAAGAGGAAGAAGACATCTCAGGCCTAGGTTATCTACACTTAGGGTCGTTTTTCTTTTAGGGTTTGATGAAAGAGCCTTGTTGTAGAAACACTCTCCCTCATTAAGCTTTCTTGTCTTGATTTTGTGCTTCATCTGAGCTAGCCGTTTTGCCAAATTGACCTAAGGAAGGAGGAGAGAGCACGAGGCCTTGCTATAGCAACACCGGAGTAAGCCTCTCTCCCCTAGGGTTTTGATTCTGAGGCCCTGTCATAGTAGCACTTCAGAACTCTTCCCTCTAGTCCTTAGCT
>JASDQU010196755.1:0-14924 GCA_032191745.1 Picea mariana | reverse complement strand
GTTTTAGAACTGTCATTACCCAGATGGTCTTTACTACGTATGTCCTTCTGATTTAATGGCATCCTCTGGTCACACATGTTTCCCAATAGGTGTAGATCCATTGTTTTGTGCTCAGGGGGCGTGTCCACTACATGGCAGTTCCTCATTATCTCTACCACCAAATTTTGAGCTGCTCTCTTCCATCTATCCCAGGTTGGCACATCGCGGGAAGGGCCCTATTCATAGGTGTCCCCACATAAGTGTATATGAACCCACTTCCAATTAATCAGGTCATCTTGGAAACCATGCTAGATCTGACCTTCCACTCCACTTGGTAGTGGATCCCTAGGAGCCAGACCCACAGTTTCTTGGGAAATTTGACACCTATGTTGGTCATGAAATCGACCATCGAATTGGCTTCCCTCCTGATTGGCTCTACGGCAATCGTTGAAATGGATGCCAGCAAATTTTTGAGGGTAGAAAAACCATGGTTCAGGCGCCCATTTTGTATCATGTTATTCTTCCTTCCCCTATTCATAAGGCATTAAATACCTATGATAATGAGAAGGGAGTCTCCTTCTACCTCTAGTGTCAAGAATCCTTTCTCCATGGCTATTTCCAACCCTCTCTCGAGGCTAGCCAACTCTGTTGTGTTGTTTGTCATAGTTTCTGGGGGAAGGCGTAGAGGAAAATGGGTTAACCATGATGGCTTATGAAGATCCCTCCAGCCCCTACTAGACCCAGGTTTCCCTTTGAAGCATCGTCAAAATTAATCTTGATGAAACCCTCCTGCAGGGGTTTTCGAAAGTCCCGGATCTTGGCATAGACCTTATTTTTTGTCAAGGGGGTCTTATTCACAGGTTCATCCAGGTTCCAATTGATGAGGATCTTTGCTTGCGGGGAATGCACCAGGAGGTATTTCACTAGCAATTGGACCACTCCAATTGACTCAGAAAGATTCTTGTAGATGAGCTCCCAGAGTTGACTTATGGAAAGACTTTTGTCGTTGAAAATTTGCCTATTCCATTCTTTCCATGCATACCACATAAGGAGTCATGGGAATATCTCTCAGACTCTGCTAAGGATGTGACTGTTAAAGGGATTTTCTCTCCAATGTTATATTTTCCACCACATTATCTTTTTGGAGGTGAGTTTGGATAAATTTAGAATCCCCTATGTCCCATATTTTTCTGGTGAAGGTACAATTTCTTAATATATGATCTTAGGTTTCTTCATTATCCTGATAGAGGATGCATCTTGAAGGTCAAATGAACCCTTTCCTGAGAATCTGATCCCATTTTAGGATTTTTTTATGGGCCAACAGCCAAAGGAAAGTAGAGACTTTCGGCTAGAGACAACTACTCCAAATTTTGTTCCAAATAGGTATGTTTTTTTGAGTGCCTTGCATTTGCAAAATCTTTTAAGGAGTGTGGGATCTGAAATATCCATTACATTGGGGACCCAACAAATGATTTCCTCCCTTGACTGAATCCCAATCTATCTCTCATGGAGCATTCAAGAGATCAAATTCTTTCAATCCTCTGTCCATTAGAATGACCATTCCTCTAACGATTTCTAGGGTGTCATGAAGGTGGATCCCAAGGGGGGTTTAGTTTTCCCAAAATGGTGCACATTCACCCATCCTACCCTCTCGGGGCCATTCCTTAGAGGTTGTAACTGGTCATATCCTCCTATAGCGGGTGGTTGTTCCCATGCATCATCCCAAAAGAGAGATTATTTCCCATCATGGAGTTCCCAAAAATAGTGGGGATTTATCAAATTCAGATTCTCCTAGGCATTATTCGAGATTACTGATCCCAAATTAATACCCTCTCTGTGGATTAGGATTTGCAGAAGAATGTGACAGTTTTACTTTGAATTCTATAGCTTTACCCAAAGTGATGCAGGAGACTTGTTCCAATTCCACTAGAGCTTGGATGCAAGTGTAGAGTTGGTCATATGAGGGTGTTTGAGACCCAGGCCTCCTTGGGAATTAGGGTGACAGAGAAAGCTCCAAGCAACTAGGGGCCATTTTTTATTTTTTGAAGGACCACCCCAAAGAATTTTCGTTGAAGAATCCTCATTTTCTAAAGGTACTTCACAAGCACTACCAGGAGAGAAAAGAGATACACTGGGAGGGAGGAGAGGACTAACTTGATCAGGAGGATTCTTCGTGGCAATGATAGAGAGCGGTGAGTCCAACTTTTTATATTGGCTTCAATTTTTTCTAGAATGGTCTCCCACGAGGGGTTGTGTAGAGATTTAAGGAGTAGGGGGGCTCCTAGGTACTTGGCTGGGAGGGTCAAGATAGGAAATCCTAGGAGATCAGCTAAGTGATTTTGCACATTGTGGGGGGTATTGATGAATAGAAACTATGATTTTTTGTGGTTTTTAACTGTTCCCTAAGTAAGGTTGAAAAGGGATAAAAGGGACTTAAATACAAAAGCCTATTTAATCCTTGGGGATCCGATCAAAAAGTTATCATCCACAAATTTAAGATGGGACATAGCCTCTTCTCCCACGAGGAGGGAAAGGCCTTTGATCACTCCTTCTCTTTTTTCATGGGACAGGCTACGACTAAGACCTTTCGCTAGAATTATTGAAATAAAGGGGGAGAGAAAGCCTCCCTAGCAAAGGCCTCTAGATCCATTATTTGTTTTAGAAGGAGAGACATCTATTAGGATAAAGAAGAAATCCTTGAAGACCAAGTTCAACACCCAGGTGACCCATTCTTCCACAAATATGAAGTCTAACAACATCCTTCTTAAGCAATCCCAATTCATCCTCTCATAATCTTTAGACATGTCAAATTTCATCATCATTCCCTCCTTTTTGGAAATTTGAAGATATTGTATAGCTTCATATGCTACAATGATGCCGCCGAGGAGTTTTGTTCCTTCCACAAATCCCCCTTTCTCCTAGAATATAATAAGCGGGAGGACTGATTTGATCCTAGATACTATTATCTTAGAAATAATATTATAAATAACATTACATAGAGAGATAGGGAGAAACTTATATGTAGTGTTGGCTCCTTTGACCTTCAGAATGAGGGTAATAAAAGTGGAATTGAAGGCTTGAAGGATATCGTTGGAGGTGCATGATTCCTCGACCACCTCACAGATGTATGGTCCCAAAATTTACCATTTCACTTGGCAAAAATCCATTGTGAGGTTTTCCAGTCTTGTAGACTTTCTTGGGGCCATCCTTTTCACAATTTCCTCCACCTCTTCAAATGAAGTTTGCCACATAAACGCCTATGGTTTTTCTGGTTGCACTAACCTTGGGATGGATTTGGTTATCTTTGAGATTGAAGCCTCTCAGTTGATCACCAATTTGGTAGGAAGGTTCTAGAAGTAGTTGAGAACCTCTAATTTTGCATCCTCTCTCCTAGTTTTATTACTTTTGTCAGGTGCTTTAATCGATACAATTATATTTTTGTTTCTTCTTTGAATTAAGGAGTTGTCAAAGAAATGAATGTTTTTGTCCCCTTATTTTAACCATTGAATCCTTGATTTTTGTTCCCAAAGGATTTCTTCCTCTCTTTATCTTTTGGATATCTCCTCTTTGATCTTCGCCTCTCTAGTTGGGAGGTTGGGGGGACTGAAGCTTTGAATGCCCAGTTGTTGAATTTCCTCCATTTCTTGGTTTAATTTCTTTTTTTCCTCAAAGATATTCCCCAAAATTTTCTTATTCCATTTCTAGAGACAATGGCGGCCATGTCTCAGCCTCTGTTGAAACTGGAACATTTTTTTGTCAAATATATTTGTCTTCTCTTTCCACCAACAATTCAGGATAGGAAGGAAATCATGATGTTCCAGCAAAAAAATCCTCACAGCTAAATGTAATGGGGCCCTGTTTCCATACATGGTCCCATTCCAAGGCTATTGGCCAATGGTATGATCCTTGAAGGAGGAGGACCTTGGTCGCTACTCCTTATTTTTAAGTGATGGAAATTTCTGAAAGAAAGAATCCATCCAACCCAACAACAATTCTATGTTCTTTACCCCTTCTGTTATTCCAAGTGAAGGTACCATTTTTGGTTGGGACATCCACTAGTCCTAGAATTTCTATAAGATACCCAAATTGATTACTTTCCTCATCTATTATGTGGATACGTCTTTGCTTCTCCAAAGGGGAGGTGATCATGTTGAAGTCTCCACCCACGAACCAAAATTTTTTCCTCATAGAATCTCCAATTAGTTTTAATACATCCATGAAATTTCTCTTCAGATGAGGCATATTTGGGCCGTAATCATTGGTGATGTATCCTTCTTCCTCTATTCAAATACACCTAAATTTGAGATTCAAATGCCTGGAGGTGGAAGAGAAGTCCTGCATTTCTATGATATTGGGATCTCAGAGTGTAGCTAGACTGCTAGAAGTTCCTTTTGCTGCCATCCATTTCGCCTCACTATTGGGCCATATTTTATGGGTTATCCTTTCCATGGTTTCGTTGTCACATTTTTTCTTGGAGGAGGATTATATCCGCCTTTATCCTAGATATTTTTTATTTTAGCATCCTCTATCTGGACAAGCGATTAATTCCCCTAATTCTCCAGGATGTAATCTTCACATTTAACTTTTTGGTTGGGGAGGAAAGTAGCTTTTCGGGAGACAAACTAATTGTCCTGAGTCCACCATTTGAGCTCCCATTTCCTCTATTTTTTTGGGATAAGGTTTTCTTCCTCTTATTTTCTCATCGGATGATTATTTCTTGGTAGCTTTAAGGGGGGTGGTCTTGATAACCATACCTATAGATGATGTTGGAGAAAACTTTGTGGAATTTCCTTTACCTTTCACAAGGTCCAGTTCAGATTGCATTTTACAAATATGATCGATGGCTAGGATGTTAATTATCACCAGTCCATGAATATAACTAAGTGTTCAGAGATATATTTCAATCTCCTCAATTTACATTGCTTGGGTTTTCTCCATATCTGATTCCTCTGTTGAGTCTTCCATTGATTTTGGGGACTCCCTCATCTGAACTTTTTAATCTGCTACCTTTTCATGCCCTATTTATTTCACAGTCTTATGTCTTTTTGTCTCCTCCTCTTTGGATCCTGTGGTGTCCTTTAGAGATTCTTCAGGATCCTTCTCTTTTTATTTCTCGCTGTTTCCACTTGTAACATACCACTCTTACGTGCACTAAGAAAACTTATTCTTTCAGGACACTTGATTGCAAGTGATCTGGATTATTATACTATTAGGCATTCGATTATGAATATGAGGCATTATGGATATTGTGACATGTTATTTTACCGTATTGACATAGACAGGTTCTATTGACTTGGTTCTCCTAACTATGAAGGATTGGGACCTCAAGGATGTTGAGGCATCGATGAAACCCTTGGACTTTGGATCGAGTCAGGGAGTGGACTATCAGGGTTTGATTGTTGTATATATATGACATATGTGCATCTGATTAGATTTTGTGATTATGGATTTTATTATTACATGATTCGTTGATGATGTAGGTTGGCGATAGATTTCTAACTAGACTCACATGTGGAGTAGAGGGGTCATGCATGACTACCAGAGACGTTGAGGGAGAGGTGTGGACAACAGCCCTACCATAGCCTACTAGAACTCCCATCGTGGCTCGAACTATAGGTTAATAATTACCTAGTTCGAGAAGACCCATGATGTCGTGAGGGAATACTGTGACAGTCGCTCATGATGATTCTAAGGGGAACAAAATAAGGCAAGGGCCTTATTCCTTATAAGCCCTTAGTATATTACAAGATCACATGACGTAGTATTAACTCCAGGGATTTTTTATGTCTACCAAGTCATTCAAAAGGTGAGTGGCACACTTGGAGCACGTAGTACATCCTGAAGGGCACGTCGCAAAAGAAAAACAGAATGAGGTGAGTGACACCCTTGGAGCATGTAGTGCATCCTAAAGGGCACGTCGTGCAAGGGAAACAGAATGAGGCGATTGGCACCCTTGGAGCACCTAGTGCGTCCTGAAGGAACATCACATTGTTAACTAATAAGTGAATAAACCTAGATGGCCTTAGAACGAATAATGATATAAGAAATATTTAAAAATACTTCCCTAATAAAATGTCTCCCAACCTAGGAAAATAAAATCTAGGTCTAAGTGATACTTGTGGAAAAAAATAAAAAAATAAAAAAAAATAAAAAATACTAATAATCATCATTAAACATGTGACGAGAAAGGGGTAGGCAATACAATTAATTTATAAAAATATTTTGGGGGATAAAATTTTTTAAAAAAAGGGGGGGAAATAATTGTTTTGCTACATATGCTAATTCAAAATTTACTAATTAAAAAGGGAAAAGGGGAAAGAGGTAATTTTATACACTTGCCAATTTGAGTTTTTAGATGAAAAAGGAAAGGGGAAATTTAAAAGAATTAGGAAACTAAGGCAAAAAGGGGGAAACATAAAGAGAAAGGGAAGCAAAAGGAAAAAGTAGAATGACTAACTTAGTAAGGTATTTTGCGTTTAAGAACTTTCTAAATTGAACTCAACTAGTAAATTAGTAAGGGGGTAAGTCATTAAAATGTGTAAGGGAATATGGGGACACCTAGGAGAAATTCTAGGAATGTTTTTAGATGGGTGAGATAAATAGAAGTAATTAAATAATTAATGAAATTAATTTATGGTGCAACGAAGGAGATGGGTTACACATGTACAGGGAGGATTTTTCTGAATTAAATTATCGAGCAATAAATTAAATGGGAATTTGGGAAATAAAATGACTTAGAAACTCTATATAAAGGAGGGAGGAGGAGGATGGATATTTTCTGTTATGTGTAACATTACGCTACAGAATTTTAGAATTGACTGACCTATCTTGTGGGAGTTGGGATACCCAGCTCAGTGAGGAGTGGTATCTCGGCCTTGCGAGGCGAGCTTGGAGCTAGTTGTTCTCTGGTTTAATGTGTGTGGCCCCTTTGCAGCTTGGGCGGCTAAGGACGAAGAAGAGTACCCCTAGCATTCATTGGGAGGTACTGGTGATGTCTCATTAGTCAACAAGCAGAAGTTGCATGGAGCACGTGGGAAAATGATTTGAGTCGAGCGACTTGGGCTATAGTATGCCTGCTTATGCTTTAATTTCTGTATTTTTAACTATGTAAAGAAGGTGTTTGAATTAGCAGTTTAATCGAGAACTTAAATTCCCATAGCCTTATGCTCACCACTTGACTTGATTCCCTTGGCAATTGATCCCTGAATGTTGTGACTGTTCTATGGTTTTATTGATTTTGTGATGAGTTTTCACTTTTTACTTCTCCCTCATCCCTAGCTAATTAGTCCATGCTTGATGTAGTTGGCCAGGAGACAGATCGATGGTTGTTACTTTAGTGTTAATAGACCTATAGATCCTAACACCCTGCTTTTTTGTGCGTGGATGATGAGAAAAGGACGTGTTTTCCCAGTAGTCTACCCCTGTTGATTTTTCTTGGTTGATTGATGGTCATTATGCCTTCTGGTAATTGATTACCTATGCGTCTGATTGCTTAAACTCCAAAAACCCTTGCGTTTCCTTGAAGGATTATCCTTGTTTTCCCTTGATTCATAACCTCTGAATTTGAAGGCCCAATCTCTGCATTTTGGATTGTTTGCATGTGGATTGATAGGTTTATTGAAGAACAACGTGGTTTACTGTGGACAACAGTTTAATCTTAAGGATTTCCTTATCATGGATAGTAAAATTTTATATGCCTATTGTTGGCCCTTGACCAATTTTTCAGATATCCTTGGTCAAGTTTGACCATTTTGGACTTCAATAGACTATCGAAGGTGGAGCACAAGATGAAGAAGATATCATGGGATCTCGGCCCCTTTTTGGGTCCTTTTTGGGATTTGGTAATATGTAACGGGTATGGGAATTTTGGCCCATGGGTTTACACATGATTAGGCCTATTTTGTAATATATGAATAGATGTCTAGGCGATGTAAGGAAATATAGAGAGAAGAGGCATCTATGTGATGTTGTGCTAAGTGCAAGTGTGGCTTGTAAATGCTTTGTGCATACTATGGGAGACTTACAGAGCTAAGTGCAAGTGGTTGTAATAGACTGTGAAGGGCTTTGTGTTGTAATGCAAGGAAGGAGGATTTAGCAAGGTGTGTAGATATTTTGGCCTATGAAGAGTAAGGTTTTTGTGGCTCTGTGCATGTATTTGATTGAAGAAGATAATAAAGAAGAATATTTGGTGGATGTAGCCCCAAGGTGGGGGTGAACCACATATATGATGTGTTTCTATGCTTTGTGTGATGTGTTGATCTACTTATGTGTTATCTGCTAAGTGTTTTACATAGAAGCCAGATTCAATGGACACTGCAGATTTAGTTGACACTGTAGATTCAATGGAGGTTCCAGAGCATAGAAGCCAGAGAATTGAAGAAACGTTTGAGATGTTAAGAAATTTAGTAGGTGGAGACTGAATGGACAAGAGACAATATTCTAATGGGAAAAGTATACATGATATTGGTAGTGTTTGTTGAACTGTGTGAAGAACCCTTGAATTCGAGTAACAATCATTTACATCAACTACTCTTATTAAGGATTTGGTTGTGTATGTTTCAACTCAGCTCGAGTATGCATAAGAGAGCATTTACTGTTCAATTAGTAAGTTGTTTGAGTGGAGACTGTAAACCTAGGTGAATTTTTATCCATGTATGTGAGAAGATGGGTGGGTGAGTTAGAAAGTTGTAAAATCTCCATTAATGAATATAAAGAAGAATCAATACCTTGCTTTATGGATGTAGCCCAAATTTGGGCGAACCACGTAAAATATTTGTGTTTCTTTTATCGTTATGCCATATGATATTTTGTTTTTTTTGTATTTTTTCTGCCTATTATTTAAGTTTGTGGCTGACAGGGACAACGAGTGGTATCAGAGCCAGTTGGAGGCTACTAAAAATAAAGGTGCAGTGCCATCTGTGTCGCAGGCACCAATTTTTCCGGAGGAGCAGTAGTGTAGTGCCATTTGTGTCGTGGGTGCGAATTTCTCCAAAGGAGTAACAATAATACCATTTTTCCGTGGTTTTTTGTGCTTGAGGTGTGTGGATCTCTAATCGTCATAGGTCTCTTCTCTTGAAGGGTGCGAAGATTGTAAGGTGAGACTTGCATTTTTTAGAGATAATTTTGAAATCGTTGTGGTCCACTCCTGTTGGCAGGTGCGATGACTGTCTGGTGGGCTCCACGCATGTGTCTGGTGAGTTTTTTGCTTGAGAGGTATCATCTTGGAATATAATTTTTTTTGTGCACTGACTCTAATAGAAATCTCTGGTATTATGTTCAACATTATGGAGAGTCCACCCAAAGTTCAACATGGAATTTTTTTTTTTATATAAGCGAAGGGAATGGAATATGTTCAAGTTTAGAATATGTTCTGAGTTATCTTTGCATAAATCACTCAAAGTTGAGGCACAAGCAGAGATGTAGTTTCTTTCCCATATGATAAAGAAGTGGACATGTTCTTGTTCTTGTTCTTGTTGAGGATGTGAAGGGGAAGATCAACAAGAGTGGAGGTGATACATGAAGCATTGAAGTACAATAAGTACAAGAACAACTAAAATGGTGAAAACTCGGAGTGTGAAATTTGAAATCGAGAAGTTCAATGGAAAAAACAGTTATGAGATATTGAAGGTCAAGATGCACGATCTACTCATGCAATAAGGCGTGGTGAAGGCACTTGTGGGAAAAATGAAGAAACCTGCATCCATCACAGATGAAGAGTGGGAGGAGATCAATGCAAGATCACTGAGTGACATACGTTTGTGTTTGGCTGATGATGTTTTGTTCAACATTGTTATGAAAAAGACAACAGCGAGTTTATGGACAAATATGGAAAGCTTGTATATGAGTAAATCGTTGAAGAACAGGATCTTCCTGAAAAGACAATTGTACAATTTGTGCATGAAGGTAGGTACAAAAATAGTTGATCATTTAAATACTTTTAATACTCTTTTAGTCCTATTGACTAGCATGGGAGTGAAATTCGAATATGAAGATAAGGAAATTACATTATTGTGTTCTTTGCCCTAGTCATGGGATCACTTTGTTACCTCTATTAGTTTTAGTTCAACAGAAAGTATTGATTCTGATGTTATTTTTGGAGCACTACTGTCTAAGGAAACAAGGAAGAAATCCAATTTAGAAACCTCTACATCTGAGGTGATGGTGGTTAGAGGAATACCTAAATAAAGAGGATAGGTTTAGAAGGATTTCTCTCGGTCAAAGTCAAAGGGAAAGAAGACCAATCTTAAGTGTTGGTATTGTGGAAAATATGGACATCCGAAGAAGGACTGTTGGAAGCGAAAAAAAAGCCTCCAAAGAAGACTCGAAAAGAGACAAAGGAAGCATACAAAATTGAAATAGGTTTAGCAATAGATTCAGGCATGCCTAATGAAGTTTTAACAATTAGTATTGTTTCACATCATGATCAACAATGATTATTAGATTTTGGTGCTCCAAATCACATGTGTCTTCATAGACACTAGTTTATTACTTACCAATCTATAGATGATGGAATTGTTTACATGGAAAATGATATCTTATGTAAAGTAGTAGGAATCAGTAGCATTCGAATTATGATGTTTGATGGATCTGTTAAGATGCTAATTGATGTGAGACATGTACCTGAGCTTAGGAAGAGCCTAATCTCTTTAGAAATCTTAGATACTTGAGAATATAAGAGGATTGTTCAAGGTGGATTTATGAAGGTCTACAAAGGAATCCTACTGGTCGTGAAAGGAAAGAAGGTTGGAAACCTATTTTTGTTAGAAGGAAGAACCAAGTCAGATCATGCGACAATTGTATTTGAGAATGACAGGGATTTTGTTCGACTATGGAATCAAAGGTTGGGCCATATGAATAGAAAAGGATTAAAGGTATTAACTTATCGTAAGTTACTTCCTAATATAAAAATTTTAAAGTTATATTTCTACAAACACTGCATTTATGGAAAATAAAATAGGAAGAAATTTAAAATGGAAAGACACACTAGTAAAGGATTCCTTGACTATATCCATTATGATGTTTGGGGACCACTCCCTACTATTTAGTATGGAGAATCATCATATTTTTTTAATTTTATAAATGATTTTTCTAGGAAGGTTTGGATCTATATGTTGAAAACAAAGGCTGATGTATTTACTGTTTTTAAGCAGTTTAGAGCTTTACTGGAAAAGAGAACTGGTAGGTCAATTAAATTTTTAATAAATGATAATGGTGGTGAATTTTCGACAATGGAATTTGACAACTATTACAAGGATTTTGGGATTGATAGGCATAAAACCACTTCCTTTACTCCTCAGCAAATCAAAGTTGTTGAATGCATGAACAAGACTCTTCTAGAGAGAGCGAGGAGTATGTTGAGTAACACCAACTTATAGTAGGAACTTTGGGAAGAAGCAATATCTAAATCTTGTTATCTGGTGAATGGATCACCATCAACAACAATACAGTGAAATATTCCAGAAGGGGTATGGACAGGTCACCCTTGTAATTATTCTAATCTTAATTTTTTTGGTTGTGAAGTCTATGCTCTAATTCTAAAACATCAACATTCTAAATTAGATACAAACTAAGAAAACACTTATCTTTGTTGGATATGGTGATGGTATTAAGGGGTACAGGCTATGGGATCCTGCTACCCACAATATCACCATTAACACAGATGTAATATTTGATGAATCATCTCTCATCAAATCAAATGAAGATGCTCAAATGAAATAGGTAGAAGTACTGAAAAATCAACATATTAAGTTTGAAACTCGTTCAACTTCAGATGAAAGTGAACATGAAAAAGTTTCTAAAGATGTTCATGAAGAGGTTCCTACATAGGAAAACATGGATGATGATGACAATCAACAGATTGTGGATGAGCCACAAACTTCCCTAAGAAGGTCTACACGGGTCAGAATTCCTCCAAGAAAGTATGATGATTTTGTTTGAGGAGTTTCTTTAAGTACTAATGATGATGAACCTTCATGCTATCAGGAAGTTTTGGAGGGTTCTAACAGTGAAAAATGGAAAGAAGCAATGAAGGATAAAATGAATGCATTAGAGAGGAATGCTACATGGGACCTAGTAGAACTTCCAAGAGACAAGAAAACTGTAGGTTGCAAGTGGGTCTACAAGATGAACAAAGGTGTTGACAATAAGGTAGAGAGGTACACAACAAGGATGGTTGCGAAAGGATATTCTCAGAAAGAAGGTATTGACTTTCATGAGATTTTTTCACCAGTTGTTAAGATTGTTTCAATTTGAGTTGTGTTAGCATTAGTTGCATTACTTGACTTGGAGTTGGAGCAGCTAGATGTTTTGTTTTTTTTTAACTAGGGGAATTGGTAATAATGACAGTATCGTACTTGCATGACACGGGGTCAAATCCTGTCGGCTACCTTATAACGCTTAAAGGAGAACTGCACAGCCCGCAAGCATGCCCTCCGGGTAAATAGGGGTGAGAATCAACCTTGAGACCTCTTTTTACATATTTCCTTCCATTTACATGGCACTTGCCAATCAGTCTACACCCCTGTGGGGGGAGCAACTAGATGTTAATAATTATTTCTTACATGGATATTTGGATGAGGAAATTTACATGGAATAACTTGAAGGGTTCATTCAGAATCACAACATGAAATTTGTTTGGAGGCTCAAGAAATCACTATATGGTCTAATGCAATATCCCAGACAGTGGTACAAGAAATTTGACTCTTTCATGATGAGCCAAAATTATACAAGGAGTGAGTATGATCGTTGTGCTTACATTAAAAAAATCAATAATGGAATATTCATTATCTTAGTGTTATATGTTGATGATATTATTTTAACCAGAAAAAGAATAACTCATATCAACAGGTTAAAGTCTCAAATGGCCAGGAAGTTTGATATGAAAGATTTAGGAGCAGCAATGCATATTTTGGGCATGGAGATATTCAGATACAGGAGGAATGGTAGGATTTGGTTGTCACAACAAAAGTATGTCGAGAAAATACTTTTGAGGTTTGGTATGAACAGTGTGAAACCAGTTTCAGTACCTTTCGCTTCCCATTTTAATATTTCTTCAAGTTTATGTCCTAGTACAAAAGAACAAAATGAACACATGTTCCGAATACCGTATGCTAATGCAGTAGGAATTTTAATGTATTTGATGGTTAGTACGAGACCAGACATTTCACATGCAGTTGGGGTTGTCATCAGATATATGGAAAATCCAGATAAATAGCACTGGGAAACAATGAAATGGGTGCTTCAGTATTTAAGGGGCACATGTAGTTCCCAACATGAAAAGTGTCACATTGGGCACATGCATGTAAGTTTAGGGAGTTTTAGTTCATTTCAATATTATTTTGATCAAGGTGGATATTGGTGACCAACCACCTATTCAAATTGTCTCCTTGTGTTTGTTTTTGTTTAGCATGTCCTTCTATACTGCTTTATAATTGTGAGTTCTACACTTCTAGGGTTGTATCAAGCCCCACAAATTCTTCGAGTGGATACGAGTGGCCTCTCACCTAATCCAACTGGATTATTTTTTATGTTTTTATGTCAACACTTCTTGTTGTACTTGTGGGGTTGTTTTGGGTCCCTAAACATTTTTTTTTTGCCTCACCATAGTCAAATTGTAGATAGAGTTAGAGTCTGATGGCAGAATGAGTAGTTCCTTGAAAGACATTTCCAATGAGCTATCACGTGCTTAAAACATAGGTCGTATGAAAAATTTACGACCATAGGAACTTGAGGTACCAAATTACACTAACTTGCCCATAGGGCCTGTTATCGCACGGTTTGTAGGAGGAGGTTAGATAGCTTGAGTCAAGGCTTTGAAACCGGCATAACAGGAGCTTCCCCACCCACTGTCACCTCGATGGGGGGCTCTTTCTATTTAGGAGGGCTAGTCCAAGGGAGACGTCCCTATGTAATCTGGGCTTAAGAAGCGCTAAGGATAATGGATCAAGATAATAGGTTCCCCTTCACAGATTATAGCCAAGTATGAGATAGTCAAGAAGAAGTCTTCCACTGGATGGCACTTGTTTGCGAGACAAGACAAAGAAAACTAGAATATGTGCTTGCAGTGGGTTAGTACTTCATAAAATCAATGACTATCCTCCAATACATATATGAGCAAATGATCAATGCTATTATTGACGAAGTCAATGATGGCTAAAAAGAGGCAATGGTTTATATCACTTCTTCAATAAAGCATAAGAGATAAGAGCATTCAATGTTCACAATTAGACCATGTATCATATAATTAATGCAATAAATATTCCAAATCAGCTCACATACATGAAGTTGTTGCGTCTCCTATATTGTTGCTGCTATAGGTATGACGTCAGCTTTAATCAATAGGTCAAATTGAAAGACAAAGAGAAAGAACGTTTTGTTGAACAAGCCTAAAGATGCAATGAATGACTCAATGTCTATCAAAATAGGTGAGAGAAATCACAACGTTGCAAACATAAGCAAGAGATCTACACCATGTGACGTCACCTATATAAACTTTGTTGTCTGCAGGTTAGCTAGCCAAGGAGTGACGTTTTGACAAATTCAACCAGCAAAAGGGAAAATAAAATCCACGGCTATGATAAGGAGACTAGGCCACACCTTTCTATCCAAACAAAAGTTAAAATCAGCCAGGACGTCACCTTATTAGGGTTAGTTTCAAAACTAGATAGGGTTAGATGCTAGGTTAGTTAGGGTTGCAATTTAAAGGTAGTTTCAAATAATATAAGGCATAACAAGCTTCAAAAGAGTTCTTAGACTAGTGCCTTGGGTTAACGGAGTCAAAGGAGATGAGACTAATGGTTGTGGAAGAACTCAAACTTAAGGACAAGAGAGCTAGGGTTTGATGGTGTTGCTATGGCAAGGCCACCAACCCTAAACCCTAAGAAGGAAAGACTTACCTAGTTGTAGCTAAAGCTAGGCCTAGAGATTCCTCTTCTCTCCTTAAGACT
>JASDQU010196752.1:0-13615 GCA_032191745.1 Picea mariana | reverse complement strand
GGATCTGTTATGAAGAAGTTATGACATTTTTACCCGAAACACATGTTTTAGACTAGTTTCAGGACTAGCCACAAACCCTATTTTCCACCAAGTGTAACTCCAAAACTGCAACGACCCACAAGCTGAATTTTTTACCACAAATACTTGGATATGTTTCCTCAATGGAATAGAAATTTCATGGTCTGGATCATTCTATAAAAAAAAATTATTGCGAAAATGGTGAGATGACCTGTAAATAACATACCTTAGAAAGCATCATCAAAGGAATATATCCTTCCTTGAATTCCGGTCTTCTTTTCTTCACCTTTCCTCAGAAATTCATCTTATATATCATTTGGTTACCTCAGAAACCTATAGATATTCAATATTCTCAAGTGTGATGTAAAATGAGAGAGACTTTCCTCTTATTTATACTCTCCAAGTAGCTTCCTTAAAAACATCTTCTAGGTCACTTTGCCCACTTTCCTTATTTTAGGGTTAACCCACTTCTAATTTCTCCATCAAATTTATTATTTAAATAATTTATTTTGTATTCACTTTGAATTATAATACACTCATCACTTCACTTTATTATTTACCATTTAAAATCTCTTAAACCACTTTGACTACTTTGACCTTTTGGGGCTTCTAGATGACATATGAGGGTCCTCCAACTTTGTAAGGCCATAACTCTCAAACTGTGAGGATTTATGTGACATTCCACATACCACCAGAAATGGAATGACATGTACTATTCATATAGAATAGTATTACCTAAAAATATATCAAAACTCATACCGTTATCCATCAAACAAACTTGGGTCCATTACGCAAACCTGGGTTCTCCAACTTCTCATGGCCATAACTCTCTAACCATGAGAAGTTATGTGACGTTCCACATACGACCGGAAATGGCATGACAAGCACTATCCATCTAGGATATTTTCAATGAAAAATTCACTGACCTTCATCTCATTATTCCACAAATAAGAATGGGTTTTCTAACCATACTTCTAGGATAACTCAATCCACAAAGCGTCTTCCCGTGAGGACTTTCACCATAAGGGGACCACTTTGGAGTTCACCCATTTGTACTTATTATCAAACATGACAAGACAATAATGAGTCATCTTTACATTAAAAAAACTTGGGTCCATTACCCAAACCTTTGTGCTACTGGAATTCGTTGTCGTACTTTCTCCAAGGGTTGACATCAATCTATAATATCACTCTCCAATAGTTGACATTAATAACAACCAACAATCCATACCAACTATCCATAAAACTAAGACAACTGTCTGACATATGATAGGTGGGGAAGTGAAAAAGATGTGGAAGAGACAGGTCTGGGAGGTGTAGACTGAGTTACTTGAGGATTGACAGAAGCTGCAACAATAAAAATGGCAGAAATCTCGACAGACTATTGAAAGTGGGATTTATACAATGCTTGATCAAGATTAGATGCTATATCTTGTAGTTTCTCAAACTCTTGAAGGATTTGTTGATCAAAATTTGTTCTAGGAGAGAGTCTTTCAAGGGTTTTAAGTTGGAGGAAGGTTTGATCTAGTACTATATCGTCCACAAAGCTATCAGATTTGGTTCTGAAAAGGCTATGCTCAAAAGGTAGGTCACAATCAATGTCCTGGATTGTGACAAGTTTCTCTGGAAGAGAAGTGGCCTTGAGAAGAGGATTATTGCTCCCATGACCTTCTACTGTGCTTCTTTTTCTAATTAATTTTTCTGGATTATCTACTATTGTTACAGGTTCTAGATCAGGATGAGATCTAGTGTGAATTCTTTTTGTAGCCAAAACTTTAAACTTTTAAGAAATCTAAATTAATATGGACAAATTTCAACAACCTCTGAACATTTATCTCTTGAAATTTAGATATTTGATTGCTCAAAAATAAAGTTTTCTTTATCTAAGGAAGAGAAATCGTAAAGATGGAAAAATTTGTTCAGTTCCCCAGTATGGTCGCCACTATGTTAGCACTATGTAATTCCCAAAGGTTGTCAAGGGAAGAAGAAATTGACAAAGGTAACTTACCAAAACCACTTTTGAAACTAGGATCTAGCCCTGGCAATTTCATAGAGAGATCTCTCTGTAGGATTTAGATCTGTTTGAGTTTTAGATATTAGGCTAGTTAAAATAATCTGAGTTTGTTTGTTTGTTTATAAAGATTGGCTGAAGAATTGCATTAAACTTCCATTGGGATATGGGGTCAAAATTAAATATTAGGATCTAATACAACTTTTATGAGGTTTCTTCATAGGGCGAGATAATAAAACAACTGGATATATTAGAATTAAAAGGGATGAAAGATAGAACAGGTGATAAAGTCAACAATAAAAGAAGAAATTAAAAATACCTTTATTTAATATCAGATGAATAACATGAAGATTACTAAAATACCAGAAATAGAGTGCACGAGACAAATTATGTTCATTAACTTCCTTTTAATGATTAGAAACATAAAAACATAATGATTACAAAGTAAGATAAACATTAACAGAGAAAGATAAACATCACCAATGATCAAACACAAGAATCCTGTGAATATCCTTTTTATTATTGGTCGATCCTTTGAAAAGATTTCACAGAGAGCTCCTTAGCTGCAAAAATAAACCCTCAATACTTCAAAGTGAGAAGTATTTATACAACAATTACATATGATCCTCTCATTAATGACTAGGATATTGTGGAGGAAAAATATAACTAACTAGATTACAAATTACAAAATAATAGGAATGTTGACGATCTATTCAAATCCTTGGTGTTGATTATGGGGAAAGTAGTTGGTGCTTCATCACTTTGACCTGACTGTCTTCCTCATGTTGAATCGAAAATCCACATCACCTTTACTCAAGTAAAGCACATAGGTCTTCCCACCTCTTTTGACTAGGGATGGAAACGTTGAGTAACCTTTTGTATGTTTCGTCCATCTCAGTGTACTTGGTGAAAGTAGGCTTTGTGATGAAAATGTATTTTATCTCATGTTGGATGCTCATGTCCAACTGTAAAGTTTCTAAGAAAACCTTTCCAATAACTCTCCCTTGTATGCCTGAAAATTTAGAGCCATCTTTTTTACAACGAGGATCTTCTGCTTTTAATCTGACAGAGTAATGAGCTTATCATTTATCACTAGTAGTCCTGGAAGCCCTTTTTTGTGCAGTGTGTCCACCTTGCTGAAAAATCTCTGCACCCCAATTTCCATCATCTAAGCTTTCTCCTCTAGTTGCAACATCAATCATTTCTTGGTCAAAACCTTCTTGACCTCAAGGATGGTCTTTGTCCCATCTTCAATTTCCAATGCCTCTAACTCCTCTTTGGTATTGGAGTTTAAGAACCTGATGATTTTAGTGGCCTATGTAGGCCTCTCTCCCAATTCTTCCCTTATTTTGTCAATTACTTGTCTAGCTCTCAGTACCAGTTCATGATGTTCAAACACAATTTGTATGAGTGGCCATATCTCTTCCATTGACTTGTTGATGTTCATCCAGATGTTTTCCTTAGCTTTGGACAATGTCTTGGCCATGAAAATCTCCTTCTCTAGCTTATGTATTTCTTGAGTGAGTATTTTTGATTCGTGCATCTCTGTGTTGTAGCTAGATTGGAACATGGACTTCAGCTTCTGGAGATTTGTTACTTCTTCTTGCAATCTTTTAATTTATTCCCCTTGAAGAGTCATGTCCTCCATTGACTTCACTAATTTCTCAGAAGCATATGGAATTTTCACTAGAATGGCTGATGGAATTTTTGTTGTTGTGGCTGCTGTTGTACTAACTCCTGTGAGAGGAACTGATTCCAGTGGGATGACCACCATCTGCATGCTTTGTTATTTCTCTTTAACTAACTTATCTAGCTCAGCCTCCATTTTATTTATTTATGGATTATGTTCTATTATAAGTTTCAACATCTCATCCTTGTGGCCTTCACTCTCAACCATTTCCTTTGCTTGAGAATATTCAATGGCGATAAGTTTTAGTTGTTTCCTCATAAATGATATGTCAACATTTTTCTTCTTCAGTAGTTCCTCGACTGCTTTGACATTGGATGGATCATAGCCAATTTTTAGTAACAAATCCTCTATGGATTTGATCTTATTATCCTTGGCTAGAGAAGATATATTTTCTAGCTTCAACTGAGATTGGACATTGTTTAAAGATGCTTGCATTTTTGCAGCAATCAATGAAGTGTTTTCCAGGTTGGAGAAGATCATCTCTCCAGTCTGCCTGTGCATATCCATTTGATCCGTTGGATGGACCTCTTTCACATCGAACTCAAATGATGCTTTCTGGTAATAAAAAATGTTCTTGGGGTGAGGGACCAGGGCATGTAAGAATGACATGTGCATCCTTCCCTTCTTAGTGTCGAATGCAGAGAGTAATCTATTTTTTTGTTGTAGATCTCTGCTTCCAAAATTGTGCATAGGTGCTACTAGTCAGGAGTTCATTTCTTTGTTTGATCATTTTATACTTATAAAAGATACTAAGTCCTGTGGGCTTCTATGAGGACTCAACTGACAGTGTAGTATATGCTTACTTATTGGGTGAGGAAGTGTACACTATGTGTTGGATGCCTGAGAAAACTGATGAGTGTGGTCCCTCCATAATTATTGTGGACTGTGTTTCTCCTTCTCTAAGCCTATCAGGTGTGTGGCTAGTCTTGGTCCTCTTCTTGTAGACTTGAAAGTCTTTTTATGACACCTTTGTGATTGAAGGAGATATTTCTTTCCTGGCTCTCTTCTCTCCTTGTACCTATGGAGTACTGGTATGTGAAATGTTGGTAGGTGAAGGCTTCTCTTCTTTATCTAGTAAAGTGTTTTCCTACCATTCTGTCTGATTCATGAACTTTTCAATATCAGGATTTGGTACATGAGCATAAGGAGAGATCTTATTTTTAAGCCTGGATTCTGCTATAATGCCACAAGGGTCATAATGCCATGGGAAACCAGTCCCCTATTTTGGCTAAGTCTGATAGGTAGAGAATCCTCTATACCTCCTCAGTTATCCTTGGTTCCACTCTGTTGTTGAGAATGCACACAACTGGGTGGTAAAATTGGTCGATGAACTCTTTGAAGCTGAACTTGGACAATTTCTTCCTCACCAATGATGTCCAAGAGGTTACCGATTGAGGATTTTTGTTTTGATCCAGCTTCTGGAGGGAAAAGGAGAATATGTCTGCCTGCAAGAAGAGGAACAGGTACACTAGCTCTGAGGAGTACCTAAACATTACCTCTGTGGAGAAATTGACAAGTTGTTCATGTATAATGTCAGCTAGAAACTGATTGTAATCAAATTGAGTTGTAGCCTTTTTTTCAGTGGAAAAAATGGACAAAAAACCCAAAATGGGTTCATCTACCCATTCATTAGAGTAATATCCTAGCAAGCAACATAGGGAGGAAATGATTTGGTTTCCTTTGACTAAGAAGATGGAAGAAGGATATGGGGGATTCTTTTTGGGCAACTGTGTGTCTTCAGGTAAGAAGATTTCGTAAATTTGGGCTCTTTGAGGAAAGGAAAGATTCTGATAGAGTTCGGTCATAATTTCAATGGAGAAGGGGGTGGCAGGATTAGTTCTGGGTATCTGCAGCATTTGGTTTATCGTTTCAGGGGTCATGGTGAACAAAGTTTCTCCAGACGAAGACACAATGGCCCTTTGGCCAGGAAGGTAGTGAGATTGACATTTCAGGGTGAACTCAGGGAGATGGTAGGTCTGGGGAAACATGTACAGTGGGAGATTGGACTCCCAGAGTCTGATCTTGTCATTCTGGTCTAGGAATATATCTTTGATCCAAAAGTGTAATTCAAAGAAATCGAATTCACACTTCATCTCTGCAATTCGATAATATTTATCGGCCAGGGGGACGGGATCCAGGTCGACGGGATGAGGAAGAAATGTGTTTTCTTCTATTTCAATGGATTTAGATTTGGGCGCCATAATAAAACGAAGATCTGAAAATGGAAAACAATATTGTCCATGATTACCAGGTTTAATGGTGCCTGTTGGTGGTATATCTGATGGCAGTTAGCTTGCAAACATGAAACTGTTGTGTTGACTGTATCTGGATCGGTGAATAGTGCAGGAATGGTGAAAGAATGGAGTTAAATGGTGGAAGGAGGTGTCTGTTACGATGCAGGTGGTGAGTTGGATAGGTAACGATCATGGGAGATGTCATTGATTGGCCAACAGGCATATGGGTGTGATGTGGCAAGAATTAAATGGCCAACGGGTAGTGGGATGTGACGTGGTGACAGGGTAGTGAGGTACGATGGCAGGATCAGTAAAAGCAGTATTGATGAGTGGTTAGGCATATTATCGAGGGGTGGGGAAGTGGTAAGAGGAATTGAGTGAGGGGGGTCTGAGTAAATATGGAGTTGACACGTTATGTGAGGCCCGTGCCAGGAAAACCACCAACTCGGACCCCCCCCACCGTTAAAGGCAGAAAGGTCGGGGGGGTCTGATATCCACTGCAGACCGTTGATTTGGGCGCACTTTGATCGACCGCTGAGATTAGTGTGCCCTTTAGATAAAAAGTTCCAAAGCTATCAAATCTAGATAGAATTAGGATAAAAACATATTGTGGGTCTTTTCTAGCTTCCCTTTCATTATTTTGTCACCAAGGGGGTAAAAAACACATCAATTTAACTCAAAATAAAGGCATTTAATCAACCTTTTACAAAATTTTATTGAAATAAAATATGCTAACCTATTTCCTAATCTAATTACCTAACACATCAACCCATTTTAAACTTTTGGGTTAATAATTACTCTAACCTAAGATGTTTGGCCAAGCTTAGACTGTTTGGTCAAACTTATTCACTAACCTATCTAATTTGGACAAGATTAAACTGTTTATCAAAATTTATTCACTATCCTATCTGCATAAATTTAAATGGTTTGATCATGGTTAGACAGTATGAATCAAACCAAATTTATTCCATGGGGTTTTATCTTTTTGTCTTTAATTTTTTATACCCTCTTTTGATTTTTATTCTTTTCTTTTCTTTTTCTTTCTTTTCTTTTGTTTTGTTTTCTTTTGTAAATTATTTGTAGAATAAAATATTATTTACAATACAATACAACTAGAATAAGAGATTAGAATCACTAGGTGATCCTATGAAACATAGGGTTATAACACTTGGAAATCAAGAACCACATGGCCTTCCCCAAGAAGTTCATGGAACCACTTTTCTCAACTAAAACCAAGATGGGTAAATAAAATACAATAAAAATACTTGGCTCCTTTATCCCTCTCTCTCGTGGAATCATATCCCCTTATAACTCTTGTCCTTGTTTGTCTTGCAACCAAAAAATTATTTTATTATTTGAAATGTTCAAAGTATTACATTTCCTAGGAACTCTGATTTTTCATCAAATAAACAAAATACATTATTAATATGGGGTCTCAAAACTGGGGTATCACATTCCCCTCCCCCTTATTTTGGCACTGTCCTCGAAGCATATACAAAACATAAATCAAAATTTTAAAATTATTCAAAACGTCGTGGGTACTCTTCCTGCATGACATGTTCATGCTCCCAAGTAGAATCTTCAAGACCATAGTAGGTCCACTTAACTTTTATCAATTCTATGACTTGATTTCAGATCATTTTGACTTTTATGCTCAATATGCACACCGACTAGACCTAAAAGTCTCCTTCTGGCTCCATATGAATCAAATTCCAATCAATAACATGGATATAATCATGTACATATTTTTTCAACAAAGATACATGAAATACATTATGCACATTCATGGAAGCAGGCAATGCAAGCATGTATGGAACTGGTCCTATTATGTCTAATATTCCAAATGGACCATAGATTATGGTTGTTATCTTTGTACAATTATCCAACTTTAATGAGCTCTTCTCGGGATTCACTTTCAAAAGAACATGTTCTCCCTCTTTAAATTCTCTAGTTGTCATGTTCTTATTTGCATAAATCTTCTGTCTATCCTATGTTTCCTTCAAATTCTTCTTAATTTTGACCATCTGGTCTTTCATATCCTTGAGCAATTCTATCCCAAACACTACTTTGTCTGTTGGGTTGTCCCAACTCACTAAAGTATTTCATTTCCTACCATACAAAGCTTTAAATGGACTCATCTTCAATGAAGCTTGATATTCATTATTATAGGCAAACTCAACCAAATGCAGGTACTCTTCCCACTTAGATGGCTTATCCATCAAATACATTCTCATCATGTCCTCAATCACTTGGTTGACTATCTTTGTCTTCCCATATGACTATGGACGGTATGTTGTGATAAAGTTCAGTTTTGTACCAAATAATTTAAATAATGCCCTCCATAAATTTGAAGTAAACTTTGTATCTCTATCCGAGACAATTGTCTTAGGTATCCCATGCAACCTAGCAATCTCCTTCATGTAAATTTATGCAATATTAGCTCTTGTATGAGTCATTTTTATAGGAACAAAATAAACAACCTTTGTTAATTTATCAACCACTACCATTATTGAATAATGTTTCCTTGTTGTCTTGGGAAACTTAGTTCTAAAATCAATGGTTACCACTTCCCATTTCTTTTCTAGAATTGGAAATGGTTGCAGCAAACATGTTGGGTGTCTATTCCCAACTTTCACTTTATGACATTCCATACATCTGGAAATGTAATCAACAAAATCCTTCTTCATTCATGGCCAAAAGAATTGGATTCTTACTACTGCAATTGTTTTCTGGTAACCAAGATGTCCGACATATGGAACACTGTGCATTTCTTTTAATACCAAATTCCTGAGTTCCCTGAAATTAGGAACATAAATTCTATTTTTATGCATAAGTAATCCATCTTCCTTAATATCATACTCTTTAATTCTTTATTGTACGTTTTTCTGCTATAACCCTTTTTTTACTTGTAGGTAATGCTGGTTTGTAACAACAACATTTAAAATTATTCTCTTTAAATCAAGTTGATGCATACTAATGGTTGTAGCATGCATGAGATGTACTCTTCTATTGAGTGCATCAAAAACTTTATTTTATTTTATGTTGATATGATTGATGTTAAAGTTATACTCAGTTAAAAATTCTAGCCATCTTGTTTGCCTAGCATTCAAAGTTGGTTATTCAAAAATATATTTCAAACCACTGTGGTTTGTTCTTAATTCAAATATTTTTCCCATGAGATAGTGCGTCTACATATTCAATGCATGAACTATGGAAGAAATCTCCAAATCATGTGTGGCATAATTCCTCTCATGTTATTTAAGATTTTTGGATTCATAACTAATGACATGTCCATTTTGATTGAGGACTCCACCAAGTCCTTCCTTGCATGCATCTGTACATGTAATATCCCTAAGGCCAAACCCAATTGCAAATGTAAATACAAATGTACTTAAGCTGGTGAGGTGTTTTGATATAATTTTTGGATGCACCTTTCATGGCATAATGCGTGCAGGTACTGCGCAGTAAAATGAGGATGTGTGCACATTCCAGGAAACCGTGCGCAGCATCTTAAGCATGTGCGATGTTGAGGCCGGGGAGACTTTGTGTATATGATATGTTTTATAGGTTGGTGAGCCAGTTATTATAAGCTAGGATTCTTATGTTTTGATTAGGCTGGAGAGCCTAGATGTTAAAGGCCAGTGCACCTATTTTTGTACATGTCTCATATTTAATATAAAATACATCATTGCGCACATACTGACCACGATAAAAGAGATGGGGGACTAAACTCCACTAGTTAGGGAGAGGGAGGGGCTAAGTTAAGGAAAGGGGCTAATCTAGGAAGCTTGAACCAAAAAGGAATATTATATTAATATTTCTTAAATCATAAAGTATGGATAATAGTTTTATCCTAACTTCCAAAGTTGCGGACAAGTAGGCCAAAATAGCTCCCAATAGGACAAGTGTTAAGTTGGAAACATGCATACATATTGTTGGGACTTAGCTCATTTTCATTTCTCCGTCATTCAAACCATCATATTTTCCATGATTCCTTCCATCATTCATCCAGGATTCCATGACCATTTTTCACTCATGCAATCAGTTATCCTCAGACATTCATTTCACTGTATTTGAACCTGTATCGATAGCCATAGAGGTTGGTGTAGCTGGTTAGCTGGGAAGCTGGAGTGAAGAAGCGGGTTGTCAAGCCCGTGGGATACTGAAGAGGTGGGTTGTTAGGCCCGTGAGCAATTTCTCTCTGGGTGAGAGAATTGCTGGGAATTGACTTCCTGAAGGTATTGAACTGTAGCTATAGATCTCTGAGACTTCCTGTCCAGTCTGTTGTTGAAGCCCTGGAAGGGAAGTGGGGGAGTCGAGGGACTGTTGAGCAGAGAAGGGGCACACTTCCTTGGGTGGGATAGGCATGTGGGGAATGAGGGACTGTAAGCTGTTAGTTGAGTGAGCACATGGGACAGAGTCTTTCTTGTTGTCCATGAGCCTTTAGCCTGGTTAGGAATCCCTTTGCCCGAGTGGATTTTAGTCCCAGCTCGGGGGTGACTCACTGTTGAGAGTGATGAACAGTTTGGTCTAAGGCTGGGAGGTTCATGGATGGTCTACACGCATTTGGTGACATTATTACCAAGATAAGTGTCACTTGTGTGATAAAATTGCATGCTACATTATTATTTACGTGTTAAGTTTATGGGTTTATCTTATGCATGGTTATGACTGTCTATATATTTGTGGGTATTTCTTGTATAAGTTGCATGTGTATATTTACGGTGATTTCAGTGTGAATTTGTGTATTTATAGATATATTTGTATGCCTACGTTTTATATATAATGCTTTCGCAAGTGTTTTGTGTGTGCATACATTTAAATCACATGCAGATAGAAATTTATGTGGCATAGCTCAGTTTGGATGTTGAGTATGTTACAATATGTTCCGCATAGAGAACATATTTTTTCTTTGGCGTAGCGTGGCCCGGCATGGATGGTTGGGGACGTTACAGAATGGTTTCAGAGCTAAGTAAAGCCTCTGAGGGGTGGCATTTCCCGGTCTGTGGGTGGCTGGGGACGTTACAAATTGGTATCAGAGCCTCAGTTCGAACACTGAGCCTGGATGGTCCGGAAAGGTTCAGTTGAAGTGAATATTCACAGAAGATTAATTTCGAAGTGGACAAATTTCAAGTCACAGAGCGTCCATGGTAAATTTTGGCATCGCACAGAAAATTTTGGTGTGCAGGTGCGCACGGTAAATTGTGTCGCAACGCAGAAGAATATTGTGTGTGGATGCGTGCGCTAAAAATAGCATTACATGGTGTGCACACACATAACAATGGTGCACTTGGTGTGCGCAATATTGGCACAACGCAGTGGAGTTTGGTAGCTGCACTCGCAATGTGGGTAAATGTTGACATGCGTCATATTAGTTAATGGTGCGCGTAGAGTTTTAATGCGTGGAGGAGACGTACTAAACTCTGGCATGGTGCAGCGCATCGAGTGAAATGCGTGCAGAATATTTGTGCGTAGTGGATATTGGCAAGCGACATAAAAGTAGTGTGAGCAAGTTATTGGCGCGTGACACAAAAGTAGTGTGAGCAAGTTATTGGCGCGCGACACAAAAGTAGTGCGCAGTTATTGGCACGACAGAGAAGTGATACATAGTGGTTTTTAAGTGCATGAAGAACAATTTACCTTGTGTGGTTGTTGTGCATGGTAAATACAGGTTACAGGTAGCAATTTTGTGTGCGCGAAGTTTCTTGAAGGGTGAACTACAACAGAAACAGTGAAGGGTAAATTATAAGACCCAACTAGCTCCATGGAGCCATAACTTATGCTCAAGACTCGAAATTGAGCATGTGAGTAGGCGTTGGAAAGGTATTGAATAGTGGAATATAATTATCCACCCGGAAAATTGATCAAGGCATTCAAATTTCCAGAAAATCAGAGGAAAAAATTCTGATATATATTATTGAACCAGAATGGTTCATATTCTCATGAAATTGTTGAAACAGTTAGCCTGACAAGTTTTGTTGGTTGCACATTTTGCAGAGTTAACAACAACTAGATAGAGATCAGTTTAGAGTCTAGAGTAATGGAAGAGGCATAAGGGAATTACAGCTAGGAAGATGAAGTTAGAGGGATGGATGTCCAATTGAGCATTGAAGGAACAAAATCCAATGGACATGGAGAAGAAAGGGATGAAAACATGAATATGGCAGAGACCATTAAAAATTTACAGAAGGATGTTCAAAGCTATAAAGATGATAATGAAAGGCTTATTAGAGCCAAGGAGTAGCAGGATGACTTCAACATGAAGTTATTGGAGAGCTTGAACAGAATAGAAAAGAAATTGGATAAGGAGAGTGGCTCAAGAAAATCAGGAAGTCACAGGTCTCATGATGAGAAAATAAAAATGAGAAGTGTTAGTAGGCATCACCACCACTCCCCAAGGAATTCCAATAAGAGATTAGATAGCAGCTCAATTCCATCCCCTGTCAGAAAGCACAGGAAGTTTGGGGTGGATGAGCTACGAGGAGAAATGAAAAAAATCAAACCTCCTACATTTGATGATGAGCACAAGAAGGATGAAGATGCAGACACATGGTTGTTGGGCATGAGAAAGTATTTCCAATTGCATAATTATTATTCTCATGCAGAGGGTAGAATTTCCATCTATCAACTCAAAGGAAAAGCATCCATGTGGTGGGATCAGCTTGTGCAGGTGCAACACATCAAAGAGAAAAGTGTTACTTGGAGGGAATTCAAGAAGTATTTTGAGAAGAAATACTTGACTAAGAGATACTATGACAAGAAAATGAAAGAGTTCTTTGAACTCAAGTTAGGGAGTATGAAAATAGATGAATATGAAAGAAGGTTTTTAGAACTGTTGAAGTATGTCTCTTTCATCAAGGATGAGATAGTTAATATTCAAAGGTATTTGAGTGGATTGCCATCATTCATTAGTGACAAAATACAGTATGATGATCCAAAGACATTGGAGGAGACCATAAGGAGAGCTAAGTGCCTATATGATCAGCTGAAAACAAGGCCAACATTCCAAAAAGATTGGGAAGACAAAAAAAAATTCAAGATGGATCAGAGGAAGAAGGGGTCTAAGCCACCATTCATTAGAAATAATCCGCAGGGATAGAAAACTCCTAAAGAACCCAGAACGATTGACACGGGGAATCAAAGGCCAAGGCAACCACCTATTCAATATTGGGGTTGTAAAGGGGATCACATGTTGAGAGATTGTCCTCACAGAAGTGAAAAAGGGAGGACTGTTCACAATGTACAACAAGCTGAAATACTGGAGGACATGGGCAGAAAGGTACCTAGGATCTATGCAGCCTTGGACAACAAGCAAGCAGAGTATCAATCACATATGATTGAAGTGGAAGGTATGATCAACAACCAAACCATTGCTATTTTAATTGATTCAAGAGCTATTCATAGTTATATAGATCCTAAGATGGTGGAAAGTTTTCATTTTCCAAGAATCAAGCATGGGAAATCTTGGTTGGTGCAACTGGCTACAAGAGCCAAAAGAAAAGTTAATGAGATAGTTAAGTCAGGTCTTATGGACATGAATGGAATGAGCACCGGGAAGATTTGAACATCTTGCCTTTAGGTTCCTATGTCTGTCTAATTGGGATGGATTGGTTGGACCAACATCATGCCTTCCTAGACTGTCATAACAAAGCATTTACTTGC
>JASDQU010196751.1:983-19561 GCA_032191745.1 Picea mariana | reverse complement strand
CATTTCTTGTTTTCATTCTTGTACGAATGTAATCTCTCTGACTTATGGATTCCTGAGGCAATGGAGGATTTGTTGTCTTCATGCCCATTTTTCATGGTTTAGCAGACATCCTATTTTTTTCTTCTTGTTTGGATCATTGTAAACCCATGATTTTTGGATTCCTAAGGTGGTAGAGGATCTACTGTCATCTTGCCCTTTTTTATGGTTTATCATTCACAAACTTTATGCCTTTCTCCTTCCCACCACCATTTAAATCCTTTATCTGATAGGGATATTAAATGCCTTCATTGAG
The DNA here is from genome assembly GCA_032191745.1 of Picea mariana. NCBI lineage: Eukaryota > Viridiplantae > Streptophyta > Pinopsida > Pinales > Pinaceae > Picea > Picea mariana. The sequence goes on along the minus strand of JASDQU010196751.1, from coordinate 19,269 downwards.
CATACTTCTTATGACTCCATAGACCAATGGCCCATCACTGATCTGTAGTGATATTCATTGTCTTCCCTTTCCTTAAAGTCTCGCTGACTCGCCCACTCACACCCTTTTAATCCACAAATATTTTGATGGGTACTAGGCTTATCCTCTTGTAGTCGGAGGGTGACTCTCAGTGCTAAAAAATCCAGCAATAGCCCTTGCTTGCAACATTGAGCATATAGTCGGTTCTCACTTTGCATTATAAATTGTTTTCCTCAACCGTTTTTTCATCCTCAACCAAGCAGAACCTCGCTTATATCCTTCACAATTTGACACCCTATACCTAGGAGAAAACATTCCCCCGAGTGTCCATATCCCACATGCATCTCTTTTCATTGAGAATAGGTATGTTCCACTATTGGAACTAGTTTTTCTTACTTGTGACACTCATTTCCTCCTTTGTATCATAACATTCATTTGTCTATAAAAAAAAAAAATGATGGGCGGGAAGGGAGTATTATCTCATATTGGCAGCAATCGTGTTTTCTTTGAATATAACACAAAGTTATTGAGTCCATTTGTCATCATAATTTTGCGTTTAGCATGGCCTTAGGAAGCTGAGCTCGTTACAGAGTCTTCTCTACTGATTGATTACTCTTCCAATCCCTATGGATAATTTTATTGATGCCTTTTGCATCTAACGATTTCATCATTGATTCTATGATGTCGGAGTCTTCCATATGTCTCATGCTCTTGTTCAAAGGAAGTCTATCAACCTGTGTCGTCCCTTCCTCACAACTCTTGAATTTGCATGTCGGCCATACCCTCAGTTTGTCTCAGAATCACATGATGTTGTAGTCTTGTCATGCACTCTGGTCCTAATTTCATCATTGGTAGGTAACCTTGAACCCAACAATCAACATTTCATCATTGATCATTGACTAGGTGGTTTCCCTTAAGTTCGGCGGCAAGACATCTATTCACACATTGGGATTTGTGCAGTGTCTTGGATTACATTATCCTTATTGGTGGTTTCCTCTCCTTTGTCAGTAGTTTTTCTCATTGGTTGGTATCAGAGGGTCTTTTTCGTGTACTTCTTACATTTGGCAACGCGAAAGACGAACAGGGTCATTGGTTCGTGAACATGTTTTTCATCTGATTTCCTCCAAATCATGAAGCTCCTGATTTATACCTCATTCTGAATGATGAGAGATTCCTTAATGCTCTCCTTTCAGTTGGTCTCCTTCCATCGACTTCAGCTCATCTATTCTGGAGATGGGACCTAGAGTCTTATGAGTACCTTGAGGCTTGCAGTCATTAGTGGCAGGTTCTCTCGCCATTGACAATTGAGAATACATCAATGTCTCATGATCGATGGATTATTCAGTTGTTCGAAACTGACTCCTTTATTCACACTTGTAATAATGTACTCGGTGCCTTGATACCTACTTTCATTATCTGTAGGTTGTATCGCATTTGTTAACGGTATACCTCAATGACCGATAATCAAACGATGTCTCATTGTGTTCAACCTCAACTCCTTTATTCACATAATGTATACTTGCACCCTTGGTGGATTGTGTAGAAGACTTGAAGACATCAATATGTGGCTGCAACTTTCCTGAGTTGTTGCTTCCTTTTCATTGGACCAGTGCCTAAATGAGTTTAGTGATCATGGGAGATCACGTTGTACTCCATTGTATACATATATATTCAGATTGATTTTAAGAATGGCTCTACTAGGCCTTGTTTGTGACTATGACAGATTTTGGCATGTAACTGAACTTGAATTTGACTATTCATGGTCACAAACAATTGTTTGGTATATTTTCACATGGATCTGCACTGTAATTCTATTGGCATCCATGTATGGAAAGTCAGTGAAGAATGTAATGAGAAACTAATTCTTCCAGATGGTTCTCCATCACTCCACTTCTAGGTTGTTTATAATGTATTTCAGCCATCGTAGACACTCCTCTGACCTCACACATTAGGGGGCATATGTTATAGCAATATTTGCCTCAACCTATGAAATCTTGCACAGAAGGCCTTTTTCCATTTACCTATGCATACTTATCATCCATGTTTGTAAATTCCAGAGATAAAAAAGCATATTTTTCCACATGTACTCACCTTGCATACTACAGAAAATGTGTATATGTAGGTTGCACCACTACAGCCCGTGTACATCCGGTTTTGTGCCCAAAAATGAAAATTGGTGTCGGGTTTCCATGTCACGAAAGGATATTTATGATCCTTGGACTTCCATATATTGTAAACGTTCCGAATTGGCCCTTCAGTTCCATTTGAAGGCTATAAATGGTCCGATTCCGAGCTATGGAAAAGAGGAGAAATAATTAAACTTTGAGATCAAAGTTACGGTGGAGAAATTATTTACTTCATATTGAGTCTGCATCCCTTTGTGCTTTAAGTCTAAACACTGTGTTCGACCCCCAAGATCTTCCCTTATTTATTGAGAATCATATTGTCTCTCTCCTTTGAGCTTGTTGTTGGCACAAGTTTGATCAAACCAGGCTCCTTCTCAGGTTACCAACAAAAGGTACTGAGTAGTCTAGAGCACTGGGATTTTCATCTCCTCCGAAGAGAAGAAGTCTCACCCGAAGCGCTGCTGAGACAAATAGATAGGGAAGGATAAGGAAAAGACTTAGGAGGATTCACAGAACCTTTAGGACTCATATTGATCTTGCGGAAGACATCTACCTATCGAACAGATCTGAACTCATGTATGCAAGAGTCGAACCTACTTATGTTGCGAATAAGCATTTAGACATAGAATCATAATGTGGAACTCATAAACCATAAATAAGTACTGCAATGCATAAGGGAAACAAAGAAAGACATAACATATTTGAAAATTTAGATCCTTATTCATATTATCTCTAGAATTGTTCTTCATTTTCAAGCTCAAAAATACACAATAGTTCTCTGTTACAGACTCCTAGCTCTGGACTCATGTCGCAGAAATCTGACTCTTGGAATGGTATGTCGATTACATTAGAGACTCGGGACTTGACTTGAATCAACTGAAAACAACATAACAGAGAGGGAAAGATCATGTTGAACTTGATCACAATTCAGCTGAACCCATAGCTATCCAACTGATCAAACAACCAACCAAAAACCCAACCCTTTTACAATCATGTCCAGCCCTATATATAAGTTAGGTTGTGTCTTATGTCTCAACTTGCATGCTTTCTTGTTTTGTTGTAACCACTTTTGCTTAGATGGCGTTGTGTTATATTTCACAACTAATTTCTATTTCTCTTTATTTCTTTGTTGTCCAGCCTCTTCTGAAGCTTGCGCAACTCCTACTCAGCCAAAACTCATGCAATTCCTTGTCCCAAAAATGAAGGGCCCAACAGGTCCCAACCACAAACCTTGACTCGCCCTTGATTCAAGCACTTGGTTCTTTCGCAGCTTCCTGGAGAACCTACTATTTTCCCTTGTCCTCATTTTCTTCTTCCTTCTGCTCTTCTATTTTTTCTTTCTCTTATTTTTCCTCTTCAAACGAAGGGCCCAAATCTGGGACCAACTCTAAGGCTCACTCCCTCACTCCTTGAAAATTTACAACTTTATCCTGCCACTTCTTGGAAAGAAGTGATGCCTCTACAAAAAACTATTGGGTCACCTCTTTACTACACTTCTTTGTCTTGGAAATGACCAACACATTCCACTCAAAATTTGTTATTGCATCAAATTGATGCATCTGCATGTACATTGTCTGAATGACAACTCAAAATTCGTGAAACTCTTTCTTTGTTACGGGATGTGCCTCAAAGAGGTCATTCAGTTCATTGTCTACCTGTTGGATTTGGTCGAACTTCTGTTGTTGCTCCATTAGATGCATTGTAGTCGTAACTTCATCATTTAGGACCTAGATCTTGGTGCGCACATCTTCCAATACCTGGTTGCATAGAGCAATGATGTCCATCCAAACCTGACTTCCCTGAATATCTTTGTGAAGTTCGTTGTGTACTTGTGTAGTGCTACTCAGGCATTGTTGCCTTGCAGTAGTATCTTCTACAACTGCTCTTGCAGCTTCTGAGGCTGCTGCTTTGCTTCTTGCTAAGTCCGTCATAGTTGTACTTCCATATCATCAGTGCGAGTGGCAAGTTGTGTCCATGCTCCTTGGAGCATCTCAATATGATTCTCTAGCTCGCCTGTATCATTGACTTCAAGCAGTTCAGGTGCAACCTTTCAAATCTCCAGCTAGGCTTCAACAACCCTTTCCTACAATCTTTCCAGTCTTTTCTCAACCTGGACCTTGACCTATTCTTCTTGTTGTCTTGACATTTGTGGGAGGAATTATTCCTCCCTTGCGACCTCGATATACCTCTCAGCTTGCTGGATCATTTTATCCTATTGATTAGTTGATGCTATGATCAGTCCAAATAAGTGCATCAATGGCCACTATACTAGGTCAGCGGATGAAGGGGCTTCATCTCTGGGTGCTCATTTTTGCAGTGGAAGTAAACTAGTTGTTGAATTCTTCGAGAGGGTCTCTACCTCCTCCTCTATTGATGGTCCTAGCGTGATCCTCAACCTTAGCGCTAAGGGAAAGAGAGTTAGAACTTATGTTCTAGATATGCATACTTTCATCAGCTCTGTGCATTATTGAGGGTTCTGGAGAACCTGCTCCATCTGTTCTCGCATTGATGTCATGCTCTGCTCGAGTGTTGATTCTGATTCCTTTTCTTATCCTCCAATGGTTGTGTCTTGTATTCCTCCTCAGAGTCTGATTGTGCCAAGGATTCTTGTTTCTGCAGAGCTGAGCCTGAGCTCGGTCCTACCCCTGATTCTNTGCATTCTCGAATTGTGTGGGTTGCATTTAAATCCTGGCCACGACATTACTTCTTTTTCAAAGACCTCCTCGTCTAGGTAGAACGGAAACATCTTTGAATGGAAGTCTTCCTTGCAAACATGCATCGGCCATACAAACATATGATGTTGGTTCATGCTGAAGGTAATATTTCTCATATTGCAATTGAGAATTTCTTGCAGAATACATAGCCTTTGTGTTGAATCTATCATTCCATTGTACCACTTAGCAAACGTTATGGCTTTGAAAGCCGCATTCTCTGAATCTGACCTAGACTGCCAGGGCTCAAACATATTCGCCATGCGCCCCTTTTCTACTAGTGTCGATTCTCTTCACATAGGTGGATTCCATTTATGCATTTCAAATTCCAACAAAAAATATCTGTAGGTGAAGGTTCCTCCCTTCTCCTGCGCTTCCTCACATGCCACTAGTAGTTCCTCGAACAGGTAACTACACCAGTTGTGCACAACATCGTTGGCACAAAAGTCTGCTACTGATAATGCGTCTAGCATGCATTCTCCCTTGTAGTATGATATCATAACCTTAATGGATATGATGTAACAACCAGTCCTGACTATCTCTGGTAATATGGGGTCAATTATTGTTGTGTGTCCCCCCCTCTTTTTGTTGAATTCTTCATACAGGATGAGATCTCCTTTCTTTTTTTTGTGCTTACCCAGACCCTAGAATCCTTTCGACACATCCTCTCCTTTGAAGGAAAGTCTAGTAAGATGATGGATATCTTCAGCATGGATTGGATAATGCTTATCCAACTAGATACTTCAATCATGCACTCTGTTTATCAGAAAATTTGTGCATCGTGAAACCTCACCAATGGTGTCGAATATTGGTAGGTCTCTAAGGCTCATAATGGTCGAGTTGAATAAGTTGAAAAATTCCAATTTTGGAACAAATTGCATGCCTCCCAACTCGTTTGGAGCCATATCCCAAAAAACATCTATGTGCATCTAGGGGAAAAAAACTAGATCTGTTAGGTCAAGATCAAGGATCTTGACGTGCTCCACCTTCCCTTTGAGATCACCCACGACCTCAACTTGGGATTCGTAGGGCTCGTCTGGTATTGCATCCTTAGACAAGGTACTTCGACTTCTTGTGGCTCTCGGTATTGTGGATTCTGAGTTATCATGAATTTTGTGGTGCGCTAAGGAATTTGGTCATGACTACAGGTTTCACGATTATACATACTTTCTCTCTCTTCAAAATTCAGAAATTACTAATCTCTTTTTAAAATGATGCGTTCTATGGTGAATTATCAGAGGCTTATACTTAGCTTAGTGGCCAAGTTTAGAAATAATTGCGGTTCATCATGATCGTATGTACACAACTAGATCTGAGTTTTCCGATGGGATGGTTTAGTGGGGTAAATCCTATCGGGCGATTCGGGCATTTACTTGCGCAAGTGGGATAGGGACGTGGCTGGTTTCAAACCTTTCCGTTTGACGGGTGGGAATCCCGGCACAAATTCTGATGGCATGTTTTCTTATCACAACTTTATGGCTTAAATGAACTAAGACGGGGTACCGTAATGGAAATAAATGTTGTGACTAGACTAGGTTCATGTAGCACATGGACTCAGATCGTATTCATATTCATTCTCCCTCCGACCACAAAGGGGGTCTCCGTCATATTAATGACTGTCATTAACAATTTATTTTACGCTTTGGATCCTGGGCTGCTGATTCATTAATTCTATATCAAACAACACTTAAAAAAAAAATGAACTATATGTCATGGCGCAACACTACACACATTGACTTTATTAACTGAATTTAAAAAAAATTCAGAAAACTCAAATATAACTATTATACATGCTCCTTCGGACTAGAGCAACAATCCCTTTTACTCATTTTTTAGATATATAGGGTTTCAGGTGAGTTCCATTCACCCATCCTGGCCATAGAAAACCATCCAGTTGCGCAATTCTGACTACTCGTGAGGGTCAGATCTCTGCAATTATAAATGGTCCCAAACAATGCATGCACAACTTGCTACATGCACAACTTGCTAGGATGCTTCTGGTACAGACTATCGTAGAGTAGAACCTTATCTCCTTGCATAAATACCTTGGTTTTAATGTTCCTATCATGCCAAGATTTTTGTCTTGCTTTTTCAACTAACTCATGGAAGTCTGCTAGAAATATGGTGTCCTCGAGTTCTTGTAGCTCCATAAGTCTCTACGCAACTGATTCCTCCTTCGACATATGTGTGATCTATGCAATGTACTAACTTGGAGTGATGAACTCTGCATGCACCATTTCCTCTTTCCTGTAAACTAGATGGAATGGTGTGTACCTATGGATTTTCTTTGTGGTTGTCTCGTAAGCCCATAGTACTGTTGGAACTCTGTCATCCCAGTCTTCACGATTTACGCAACAAACTTTTTTCAACCCTCTCTCCAGGATCTTGTTGAATTCTTCTATTATTTCATTGACCTGTGGGTGGTAGGGGATGGTTTTGTTATGTTGGATCAAGAAATCTGTTGTAAGTTTTTCTATAGTGATACTAATGAAATGGGCTCCCTGATCACTAGCTAGGATCCTAGGACATCCAAACCGAGTGATACTATTCTCAAAAATGAATCTGGAAGCAGTATCGATTGAATAGTTTTGAACAGTTGTTGCCTCATCCCAACATGTAAGGTATTCAATTGCGGTGATGATGTACCTAGCCTTTGAATTCCTAGTAGTGGGGTTGATCAGTCCAATTAAGTCAACTACCAATTTCTCAAATTCCTGTAGAGATTGAACTGGTTATAGTGGTAATTCACCTCATCGTGACGACTTACCCACTCTTTGAAAAACATCACATGATATAGCATATACCTTTGCATCCTTAAAGAGCGTTTCCCACCAAAGTCTAGCTTGTAGAACTTTCTGTGCAGTGGCATTTCCTCCTACGTGACCTCCCACAACTCCACTGTGGAATTCCCAGAGTATATCTTGTCTTTCATGGTCCAAGATGCATCTTCTGAGGATACTATCTAGTCCCATTTTATACAACTTTCTGGCGATCAACTAGTAATCCGTTGCTCTAATAACCATGTGGCGTTTTGTGTTGCAGAATATGTTTCTAGGCAGGCCCATGTATTTAAGAAGACTGTTATGTCATCCAGGTACTCTGGTATGGCCTCAACCCGGAACAAGTCTGCATCTGGGAGCTGATCGTCAATTGCTATGCCACTTTCCTCTAACTCTAATTTAGACAGGTGATCAGGTAATACATTGCATATTCCCGAATTAACAATAAATTTAAAACAATATTCTTGAAATAATGGAAACCATCTACAAATTATCCCTTCCAACATAGGTTTGTTAACTAGATACTTCAATGCAGAATGATCAATAAATAATTTGAAATGAGAACCTAACAAATAATGTATAAATTTCTACAAATCATAAATCATGGCTAACCCCTCCCTTTCTGTTGTTGTGTAGTTACACTCAGCTTGTGACAACTTTTGGCTTGCAAAGTAGATAGGATGATCCATGGCTCCATCTCCAGGTTGTGCTAAGATAAATCCTAAGGCAATTTTTGAAGCATCTACATGGATATGAAATTCATTTTCCCAGTTTGGGAATATCAGAATTGGTGTTGTGTTGAGCTTCTCCTTAAGTGTCTCGAATTCTTTATCACATTTTGGAGTCCATTGGAACATCTGATCCTTTTTCAATAGATTCTCTAGAGGTGCAGTAATGTCGGTATATCTTCTGATGAAACTGTGATAGTACCCCCATGTGTCCCAACGTGGAGCGCAGCTGCTTTTCAGTCACAGGTGGTGGCATGTTTACAATAACCACAACTTTGGCTGGGTCTACCAATACTCCTTCTTGGCAGACTATGTGTCCCAACAAGTTCCCATGTGGTACACAAAAGATACACTTTCTCAGATTCAATGATATCTGCAATTCTTTGCATCTGTCAAACATTAGCTGTAATAGTGATACATGTTCCTTGAGGAAACTACATATCGTCCAATCATCCATATAGAATTCTATAAATTTGTGAATGAACTCTCTAAAAGCTACTATTACAATCTTGGAAAAAACTGCAGGGGTGTTCTTTAAGCCAGATGGAATCACATTGTATGCGAAAGATCCCCATTTTGTTATGAATGTGGTCTTCTTTTTGTCTTCTTTGGAAATCTTGACCTAGTGGTACCTTGAAAATCCATCTATGAATGAGTATGCTTCCTTCCCCACAACCTGTTCTAGCACCTCATCAGTAAAAGGTGTTGGGAAAGGGTCATGCACACAGGAAAAGTTAAGGCTTCTATAGTCCACACAGACCCTAATATCCTATGTGCCTTTCTTACTTTTAATAACTATTGGGATAACACATTCTTCTTCTTCCACTGCGAAAATGAGTCCTACCTCCAACATTTTATCTATCTCCTTCTTAACCTTCTCTTTTACTCTAGGGTTAAGTTGGTATGGCCTATGTCTCACAGGATTGGATCCTGGTTTCAATTTGATTTTCATTTCTCCCATAACTCCTTTGATTCCCTTTAACTCTGATAAAGTCTTTGGGAACAAATTCTCATATTCTCGCAGTAGACTCTGTATCTATTGATTGGTTTTCTCATCCTAGTAGTCTCCTACCATATCTATCTTAAGTTTCTTTGTGGTCCCTATATTGAATTTGCGTAATTTTAATGGGTGATTGTAGGAACTATCAGTCTAACTGGGTATGGTGTTCTAGATTTCTCCTTTCCCTTCTGTCTCTTTGATGGCTAGGTTTCTCAATTCCTCTAACTCATCTGGGATTTCTAAGTCTTTGCTAATATGATATCATTCTATAGGCTTCTTGGTTGAGGGTAGGTGCAGGTTAGTATGAAGTTCCTGGATATGCTTGGCACATACCACTAGGTTTGATTTATGATTACTATCATCTGTAAAAAGAGATTCTTTAATCTTTTGCAGGACTACTTCAAGCTCAGGGTACTTACTTGTAAATGAGAAGTCCTTGCAAAAATAAGTTGCTAGTGTCTGCCAATCAATGTTCTATCTTCTGGTTTCCTTGTATATGAACCAAGCTTTCGGGATTGGTCCTAGAGAGTAGAGAAATACTTGAACCCATAAATGAGAGGGTATTTCCCCAACTTTCCATTGTGTCACACACTATTCAATATGTGCTTTAGGATCAGATACTCCACTGAACAGTTGCGCAACTTGGAGATCTGTCTTCATCTCATATTCCAGTCGCTCCTTGTTCTGAAACCTATAATTTATGGCTTGCTTCACATCGTCCCACTCTCTGAGTAGGGATTTATGATTGGCCCACCATCTGGCAGGGGTGTCCTGAAAGGCTACATCTAGTACCTAGATTCTTTGATATTCTACCACCTTTTCTTCCATGCTGAGCAGGAAACTGTCTAGTTCTGATGTGCCATCGTATATCAGGTGTTCTCTAACTTTGGTCCCAACCCATCTGGTTACTCTGACAGTGGCACATCTTCTTGAGAATCTTTCATAAAATCCTTATTTCCAACATTCAAAATCCAATTATGAACCTTCATCTACTGACTGTATACTCCTCCAACTTATTGATCCATCAATAGTAGGATATATATAATCATCTCTTGTTTCTGATGTTACAATGTACAACTGATCCAATTATTCTCCCTCCATATTATTGTCTATTGGCTCTGTATATCTAGGCCCTACATATGGATCCAAAGGTTGAACTCCCTTGATTCCATCAAACTCAAAGGTAATGGTGTCTTTCTTCAAGTCAATTACTGCATAGTTGTCATAGGCCCAATCAATTCCAAGTAGTGCAGGGTAAGGGTCCTTATCTACCATGATTTCAATCACTTCGAATTCAATCACTATATTTACTCCTACCACATCTATTTTCACATTCTCCAGTATTCCTATGGGGAAAATACAATATTGATTGGACATTCTTAACTTAATTGGGGATTATGTCAAACTAGGTTTTCCTAAGGCTTCCCAAGTCTTCTTAGGTAGAATGTTCACATCAGATCCCAGATCACATGACATCCTTGATCTCAAATTCATCTAACTGGGCTACCAGTCTTAATTCTTTTCTCATTTGTACTTTTCTTCTCTACACTCTCTGAGTACTCTTATCAGGAAGATTTTCTCATATTCTTTCTTCTAGGGGTTCTTCATTACCTAAAACTAGGTATAGTGCATTGTGGAATTTTTTTGTTAGTTGATCATTCCCAAGAATGTCAGAGAATAATTTAAACCAAAGGTCAACTACATTTTGAGGTTTCTCAGGTTGTCTTGGTATGACTATAGGGTTTCTGGGTGCAGGGGGTGAAGTAGGGACTTGTGCAATCTTAGGGTAAAAAATAGGTTGTGGGGGTATCTCTCGCATCTCAAGACTAGGAATATTCTGAAATACCTCTATGGAATGTTTAAAGAACAACTTTTGTTTTAGAGGTTCATGCATGTCTTCTTTAGGTGTTTCTTTCTGGATCTGAGGTAGAGTATCAACATCATCTCCTTTCTTCGCTCCTCCTCAAGTAACGATATTAAGGTTGGGAAATTGTCCCTTAATAACTCTCTTCATTTATTAACTGATGAGGTTAGTTCCTCATTGTCATAACCTATCCTCCCATTTTTCAATTAATTCTGGGCAATCTTCAGTTGCGTGCCTGTTGGTTCTGTAGTGATGTCACCATGGTCACCTTGGATGAGTACAATCTCTAGTCATGTGAGCTTGCTCATCACAGTTATAACATCTACTCGGCACTCTTCCCCTAGTTCTTCCTCCTATGAAATATCCTCTGGCTCCACCTCCTTGACCTCTTCCTGGTCCTTGAGGGTTTTCATTCACCTTGATTGTTGTTCGGTCTAACCTGTCTGGAAGAGCATCCAACACTCTACCTTGATTAGTCACATGCATGGTATATGCGTAGAACTCACAATGTACAGTATTTGGTACTGTTGAATATTTCTACATAATGGGGCATTGTCTTGGCCGATGCCCATGGTTTCGATAGATTTCACAATAATCAATTGCTGGTGCTGCTTAGCTCCCTAGAAAAGCATGATAAGGGGTGGGTTTATGAAATGGTAAGTTCATAGACACTTGCGCAAATCCTCCCATGGGTCATGGTGGGGGTCCCATCGGATTCTGAGGAGGTTCCATTCCCCTCATTTGTGGACATTCATTCACCAGATGTCCTTTTGTATAACATCTGGTGCACCAAACCTATGGTCATCCTAGTCTAGGTATTGTCAACTCTTGAATTTTTTTTGTAAGAGCCGATATTTTCCCTTGTAGTTATGCCAAGTTCCCATCTGTTGCGGGTCTGGTCACTCTGAGGCTCCCAGGGTATCCTGCCATGGATTCAATATTCATCGATTGTTCCAAGGAATCTATCAAAGTGGCTATCCACTGCTGCGTTAGCGAAATCCGAGTCAAATGTAGAAATCCATGAATGTACCATTCCCTTTGATGTTCCTCACAGATTGGATGTGCTAGCCTCCCTATGGAATATTTAAATGTCTGGCTATATTCCCAGAATGATACACCTTCCCATTGTTGGATCTCGCACAACTCACAGAGAACATGTTGTTTTGAATAGGGTAGTTTGAACTCTTCTATGAACCTCATCTATACCTGGACAAGTTTGAACGCTTGACCTTGCATTCCTCGAACTCCTAGATAAATTATATTCATGTACCACTTGAGAGCACGACCTCTCAAGGTAGTCTAGAACTCGACCAACTTATTTTCATCCGAAGTCCCTCTAGATCTCTAGATTGCTTCACACAAGAACTAGTGCTACTCAACATCTTCGTCTCCCTTACCCCAAAATTCTGGGTATCGTGCAATCAAACCTCCCATATGGCCAACCATTGTTGATCTTGTTTTTCTTATCAAAATAAATCCTAACGGTCCTACTTGCAATGAACTAGGGGATCCCAATATCCTCCCTGTACTCGCACTTCCTAGTTGTGACTAACTAACTAATTATACTGGAACAGAACTATCATGAAAAGGTAGTATCAAGCTTACCAATTGTATAGAATACACTTTGGATATGGGCGATTCGGGGCTGGCACCACTGGATTCGGGGTGATTTTATTTGATCTAGGGGGTCTCATTTTCTTCCACTAGAATGATCTCTTTGACCAGATTCCCAATCTTTCCTATTATAGTGGCTGAATCTTCTCTTTCTTCTTCAAGATTCATGTCGGCTTCCTCCTCTCTTACGTTTACACCTTCTTGTTCTTGTCCAATCTCTCGGGGACTTCTTTCTCTCAGTTCTTCTCTCTCACTCAATATTTGACTGGCTCATCTTTCCTGTCTTCTCATCTTTCTCAACTCTTCCATCTGCCTTTCTTCTACTTCTCCTGATTTGAATTCTTTCCTCAACTTCTCGAACTGTCTTGCTTCTTTCTTGATCTTTCCACACCACCACTTCTCAACTATGGCAACTCTCTTCACGACTCGCTCATCTCTTGAATCCATTTCTTGTTGTTTCCCCCCCATTTTTCAAAGAACCCTTCCCCTCTCTCAGGCCATGACTCTATGCTAGCCTCACCTTACTCCAAGTGAGGGTGTTTACGCTACCATCTCAGTCAGGGACATAGTCAACATCCCCTCTTCCATCAAGAAAACTTTAACCCACAAGGGGATCTCTCTCAACAGTATTCCCCTCGCATATTTCTTGAAAATTGCCTTTGCACACGAAAAAGTTTGGTGGTTCTCAACTGTGAAATTGATAATATATCCTTCTAATGTGGTATTGACCCAGAAATCAATCTCCTCCATGACTGGACAATTCAACCGATGAAGTGTTGAAATATTTTATGTGTCCCAAGTATAGATCCTCTTGACTCATTCTTGGAACTCTGGAGCTTCTTGGAGCCTATTTATCCAATGGAAAAGTTCTTTTAGAAACTTAACCCAGAAAATCTCATTCTGGTCATTCAATCTTTGTGAGTAAAAGACTGCTTCACGAGTATGTTCCATCGATTTTTCCCTTACTTACGCTTCTTTCCATATGAAGGCGTCACAGTTTATTTCCCACCATTGGTCAATACTAGATCCATGGATCCGCAAAAGAATCCTCCCTACATGTTCCCTTTTTATGAAAATCCCAACAACAGAACCATTTTGTTGGCACAAGTTTGATGAGACCAGAGTCCTTCTTAGGTTACCAACAAAAGGTATCGAGTATTCTAGAGCGTTGGAATTTTCATCTCCTCCGAAGAGAAGAAGTCTAACCCGAAGCGTTGCTAAGAAAAATAGATAGGGAAGGGTAAGGAAAAGACTTAGGAGGATTCATAGAACCTTCAGGAATCATCTTGATCTTGCATGAGACATCTACCTATCAAACAGAACTGGACTCATGTATGCAAGAGTCAAACCTACTTATGTTGTGAAAAAGAATTTAGACATAGCATCATCATGTGGAACTCATAAGCCATAAAGAAGTACTGTAATGCATAAGAAAAACACAGAAATACATAGCATATTTGAAAATTTAGATCCTTCTTCATATTATCTCTAGAATCGTTCTTCATTTACAAGATCAAAAATACACAGTAGTGCTATGTTACAGACTCTTGGCTCTGGACTCATGTCGTAGAAATCTGAATCTCGGACTGGTATTTCGATTACATTACAAACTCAGGACTTGACTTGACTCAACTGATGAAAGCATAAAGAGAGGGAAATATTAGGCTGAACTTGATCAGAATTCAACTGAACCCATAGCTATCCAACCGATCAAACAACCAACCAAAAACCCAAAAATTTTACAATCATGTTCAACCCTATATATAATTTAGGTTGTGTCTTCTATCTCATCTTGCACACTTTCTTGTTATGTTGTAACCGCTTTTTCTTAGCTGGCGTTGCGCTGTCTTTCACAACTGATTTTATTTTCTCTTTCTTTCTCTATTGTCCAGACTCTTTTGCAGCTTGCACAACTTGTACTCGGCCAAAACGCGTGCAATTCCTTGTTGCAAAAATTAAGGGCCCAACACTTGCCTTCGGTGGAGGATTGAAGTGGTGGAGGCCCAGCTGGAAGGAACTTATTTTCTCAGTTCTGAACCATGCCGACATGGAAGTCTTTAACATTTCCGCTTTTGTTGATTACATATTAATAGAAATACTCTTTTCCCGTCAAGTTGATATCTTGCAAATATTTGAATTATTATTCCATGGGTGTATCTATCATGTTTATTAATGGATTATGCTATTGAATGTTCTAACATCATTTATTATCACCATATGCTTTCTTTGCTTGGTTGTTGAGGAGTAGTTGCAAGTATATTGCTTTGGGTCAAGTGCTCAACGGTGGAATTCATCGAACGTCTGGATGAGGTAGGCATTTTATCTTGTCTTTCTATCATATTTGTTTATATATCATACTTGAGAATAGATTTGATTTTTGCAGTCATTTATGTCTGTTGTGGTTTACCCTAGCCATAGAGAGATTTTCCTCGTAACACCCATTGTGACTTGCTCTTTCTCAGTAGTTTTCTCTTCTCCTTGTGGAGTAGATCCCTCGGGTATAGATGTACTTGGAGGAAGCATACCCCTTCTTCCCACACCCAAATGTATACTCATCCTCTATCCTCTAACCATGATACTTGCGTTAAAAAAATTTCAATTGATATTATTAGTGATAAATATTTAATTAAATACAATGCATTAGAAGTCGTAATGAGTTTGGTGTCATAGAGTGGAACCCTCCTCTGATACCATATGTAAAGACCCTCCTTAACTAAACATCAATGAGTAAATGAATATATATATATATATATTATAATCAGAGTAACTTTTCATATTTCTAACATCTCTCCCTACTAAGCACACTTTTATTATTATTTGAGGACACTTCCATGCAAGTGATCCAGTTATGGTACACTGTGATTTCATTTCGATTTTTGGATTATACATTATAATGATGATGATGTGTTGTGACTTTTTTTTATTTTAGTTATATGTATTGGAAGATTCTATTGACGATATCTCCTGATTCTGCAGGACACATGACAGGTTATAGATGTTGATGGCATCAGTGGACTTCCTTGGACTCTGGATTGAGTTAGAAAGTGGATTGTATTTCGATTTAGTATTTCATTTTTGCACTTGTGACATATGATTGATTATATTATGATTATGCATATGGATTATTGATAATGTTTTTTTCAGTGGATGTAGGCTTGAACATGCCTTCCAATCTGACACACATAAGGAGTAGAGGGGCCATGCACAGAAAACTAGACATTGAGGGAAAGGTGTGGCAATGTCCCTGTCACAACCTACTAGCACTCCCGCCATGGCCAAAACTGTAGGTTAATGATTACCTAATTTGAGTGGTCCACGATGTCATGAGGGAATACTGAGACAGTGCTCACAAATATTTCTAAGGGGCGCTCAATAAGGCAAATTCCTTATTACTTAGAAGCCCTTTGTCTCTCACAGGGTCGACCGAATGAATTTTTTAATCCAAAGGGTCGGACAAACTTCCAAGACAATTCAAAGGCGAGTGGAACCCTTGGAGCACGAAGGTGTGTCTTGAAGGGCACTTCACCTAATTAAAATTAAGTCAATAAATCTAAGTGGCCTAGAAAACATTGAAATGATTAGACCTTGTTGGATTAAAATATTTAATTAAACAATATATTACTAATTATAAATCCTAACAAAATTCTAAGCCTAATTATAAGACTAAGTCTAAGTCTAAATTTAAATAAAGGATTAAATGAATTATGACATGAGTTAAAGATTTGAGATAAATGAATTTCTAGGAAAAAGTAAGAAAAATATGAAGATTTCATAAAATGCACATGTGTGCATGAAATTAATAAAAGGGGACTTTTAAATAGAAATAAATAATAACTTGAGATAATGGGTGTATATAGAATAGAATATTGAGTCAACCTACCACTAGTCTAACCAGAAGAAGACTCCTAATCCAACTCTAATTAAGATCTAGTTAGGAGACACTCATTAAAAGAGAATTTCGGGAACAAAGGGACAAATAAGAGAGAAAATAAGAACACATTGGGGAATGTGGGAGAATTTGGATTTTTAAATAAAATAAAATTTGGTAATTACTTGTTGATCTAAAAATGAAGACTTGTATTCTTGAAATTATTTGCAAGATTTAATTTATGTGTTAAAATGCAAATGGATCAACTTTGCAACACAACTTTTATATTAATTACTCATTCAAGATGCATATAAACAACAACAATAACAGTGAACATAAAACACATAACATAGCGAATGATAAAGGAGTTCACCCCTCTCTTGGGCTACATCTCCTGGTCCAGCTTCCAATGGATCATTTGTATTATTTTCTCAAAGTGCTCAAAAATGTGCTTTAAAATGCTCAAAATGCCAAATAGATGGCTCCAATGGCTCCAGAATGTCCAAAAACCCCTAGCTGGGCTTTTTCGGCACCTCGTTTGGCCAAAAATTGAAGAAGATAGGCTTCCTGGAAGTCCCCCTTCAAACTTGTTGTCTCTGCATCGACAAATTGCACTCTTGTTGGCTCAACCTAGCCCCCATGCATATTTAAGCGTTAAAACTCAGCACCAGACACAACCATGCAAACCGTGCAAATTTTAGTATGGTTACAGGCGCACCTAGCCCCTAACCGCCAAGGCTATGGTCGTATGACCCATATGACCGCGCGCAAGTGAAAAAATAGGCCCCGTTTCCAAAAGCCAATGGTTAATGGACAAGTGGCGGGTCATTTGTATAACCGTTGAAACCAAATCAAAACCAAATCAAAACGCAACCATGTGTGCGTGCCAACGATATAACAATGGTTATATGTATTGTATATACGACCGGGAGCTGGCGCTAAGCCCCAGCCCAGTCCTGCGCCAACCATACACTAATGCATTGTTAAATATATAACATGCCATATATATAACAATGTTTAAATGGTGGCATGCCGGTTGGTGGCCCTTCCCAAGTCTCTTCCCCTGCCCGGAGGTCGCAGGGTCAATTCCTGCCAATTGCAAAGATTTTAAACCAATATACATGTGACACGTGGCAGCCATTGATTCAGCCACGTGTCGCCATCTCGTTCGCTGCAAACAAGCCATGTCACTTGCCAAATATCCACACAAATTCCTACCACATGTCGTATGGCTTTCCATGTTTCGTACGACCTACCATGTCAGCGTCCGTATGGACTGTATGGACTGTACAGTCAGCATCCCTTTTTTTTGCCTGTTTGTCATTTTGAATAGAACGCGATATCTCTTGCTCCCGACGTCCGTTTGAACACAAACAAGTTGCGTTGGGTTTGTAATGACGAGGCATATGCTCCCGTTTGATTGTAAGTGATTCCGAGCACTTTGAATTTTGAGCAAAATTTCATCCCCTGGATCACACCTCCCCATTGGAAAGCTTTTGGACCTCCAAAAGACTATTTTCAGTCTATTTGAAGATGAGGGTATAGTTCCCTCACCTTTACAACCTCAATCCACTTGG
>JASDQU010196750.1:4083-16762 GCA_032191745.1 Picea mariana | reverse complement strand
TAGTCTAGAATTTCATTGATTACATCTTTAGATAACATTAGCTAGTTTTAAATTTAGATTTTAATTCATCTGAAAACATTTTGTTCTCATATTCATATTTAGATCATTTTTATTTAGTGTGGAAACCAGGCCAACATATTGGTCAGAAACGCTATCCCAAACGAGAGTGGGTCTAGTTGGGACCTTCCATCAGGCAATCTCCCTTACCTTCTTGACAGACCATTTGGACCCGTCAACATAAATGAAACTAGAAGGAGGGCCATCAAACTAAATGGTTGCTAAGAAATTACAAAACCCTACTCGTTATATTTCGTTCATAAGCACTGCTCGATCAACTGATTCTCACTATACCGACCCCTGAATACGTTTTATTACCTAATTCATACTCTCTCAATATTGTTGCTTAGGTTTCCACTCAACGAGGTCCTACCCAGTCCAATCATATATCTCTAATGCTTGAAATACTGTTAGATGCACAACTTAATAGAATAGTAAAGGAATCGCATGAACGTGTGTTAAATCGCTAGTGGAGTAGGAAAACCAGCCAATCCTCTATTGTTTTTTTAGTATGTGAAGGACAAAGAATCCCTACAAGGGAAGAACCAATTCTTGAAATCCCATTTACCCATGAAGGAAGCCCTACCATCGAGACACACAATTATCACCTATCTCAAGTCTTATAAGGAGTCTAGAAAACTTCATATTTTGATCTGGAAACCTACTTACTTGTTGTTGGTGGTAGACCTCCCATTCCTCTCGAATCTCCACCTAGAACAACAAGAGGTGATCCCAAATATGAACCCGAAGGAGAAGGAGAAGGTGGAATCCCTGTAAATACTCAACCAATGTAAGAATTCAATGTTAATCAACCAAACTCAAAACAACAAAATAACCATCCATGGTTAGTTCCTGATGTTTTTACATTTCCTAGGGTAGTGCATGACATGCCTAAACATCTTGATATGTTCTTGCCCAAATTCTACCTAGATAAGAAATATTATGCAAAATACCATGTTAATAAATTTTGCTTGTTGTAAGATGAATGAATGTGCAATATGAGGATGTCATTTGTAGATTGTTTCCTTACACCTTTGAGAACAAAGCTTCAAACTGGTATTTTTCTTTAGCTCAAGATTCTATCACCAGTTGGAATGCTTTTGAAACCACTTTCATTGAAAAGTTTGGTGAAGACAAGACCACTTCAACTCTGGTTCTATATATCTCCAGGATAAAAATGGATGCAAAAGAAAAAGTTAAGGATTTTAATCAAAGTTTTCTCACTTTAATGAATAAAATTCCTAAAGCTTCCAAACCTGTCAAAGATCTTTCTATTGAATCTTATACTTCATCTCTCCTTGTTTCCATGGAATTTTTTGTAAAAAGGGATGATACAAATAATCTATAAGAAACCTTTAAATAAGTCATTAAAGTTGATAAGGACATGCTTATCCTGAAAGGTAACGCAAGAATTAAAGTTTCAAAAGAAAAAAACTGGTAACAAAACCAAAACAAATGTGACCTAGCCTCTTGAAGATAAGAAATATTCAAAATCTATAGATACATAAGAACTCCAAAGTATTGTTAATAAACTCTCCAATGAAATTATTGATCTAAAAAAGAACTGTGGAGATGGATCTTCCAACCTCAATATTTTTTTCAAATTTCAACCCAAAAAATAAAAGAGCACTCCTCCTACCACTAAGATGACCCCCACTTCTGAAGGCATAAACATGGAAGATTTTGTACAAGCCCTTAAGGCTTGGGAAATTGATACCCAAAATAAATCTAAAGAATAAGAGGAGGGAGAAGAAGAAGAACAAGATCAATCTCAAGATTAATGAAACTAAAGAGAAGGAAGTCAAGTATTTCTAGGACATATCTTTTGGATTGGGAGAAGAAGAAGAGGAAGATGTTGGAGAAATTCATATGTCCCAAAACACGGTAACCATAAGGAGTGTAAGAAAGGTATCATATTCCAAACTTCCTTCATCTTTACAAACTGCTAAGACAACAACCAACACCCAGAAGACACCCTCTGGTGATAAACATGTTACCTCTTTTTGGAGGCAGGCCAAAGTGAAAAAGCAAGGCGATTTTGGGAAAGAAAGCATGCATGAGGAAAGAAACAACTGCAAGGAAGGACAACACACACATATGCATGGAATACCTGACGACGCTAGGGTTAGGGTTTTGGTAATGTCTTGTAAATGGCTGAAGAGAAAAAAATGTATAAATATAGATACTAAGGTATCATAAGGAGTTATTTTTTTGTTGATCAGTGAGACTAGTCGTCATTCTAGAGAGAAATATTGTAGCGAGTTGATATGGGATATTTTTTTTCTTTGTAAGTTATTGAGATAGAGAGGATTGAGGAGGGTATATCTTGAGGGTTATATCACAGGCTGAGGAGCTTAGTGCGATCTAGTCCGCCTTATATAGATCTTACCCAACTGAGGATAATTGTAAAACGCGTGTCGTTGTAGTAACAAAGTGACTATAATAAAAGAGATGAGGGACAAATCTTTGTGGATGTACCCAGGAGGGGGTGAACCACGGTAACATCTGTGTTAGGTGATGAATGCATGCATATATTTATTGTCTTAAGTAGTTATTGTTATGCTTAATGAATGAGTTGATATATTTCTTGTTTATTCGCAAATGAGGTTATATTGTGGTTACAAGTTATAATAGAGGCTCAATATATAGTTCTCATACCTTTCACTCAATCCTAAGTTGTCAACACATGAGTCTTATGGCCACCCATTAAAGCTATCTCGGGTGAGACGACATAGGGCACTCTGTGCGCTGCGTTTCCTTCTGGTTTACCAGGAGGGATGATAGTTTTAGAGGCCATGTTGGAAAACTGAATAGACATGAACCCTAGGTCAATACAAACTCAAAAATAATAGAATAATAACCAATAAATGGTTTTGTTTCTGTTGGTAGGAATAAGAGAGGATTGAGTATATGGCATAAGTTGAAGATATGTCGGAGGATGATCAAGAAAATATTAGGGAAGAAAGAAATGAGATATTAAAAGGGGATGTTGAGACTATGGAATCCCACAAAAGCAAAGATCAAAAGCTAGATAAAGACAAAAGAGATGGAGTTTGCACAAAAATATAACATAAACCCTAGAGTAACACCCAACAAATATCTTGAGATATACATGTTTACTAATTTACGTGAAGTTTTTTCTGTGATTTTACAAAATTATTCCAGGAGTGGATACTAAGGTTGAAGTATAACCATGCAACGAACCAGATTCAACAACTCGAGTGGACCCAATACAAATTGAGAAGTTACAACAGGTGAACAACAAATTAACCCGTGCAATATATTTTTAGCTTGACAGTATTGTGGCTGGTTTTATAACAGAGTTTGTAGTAGACACAACAAAGTTTTACAACGCAGTGGAGAAAGATTTTCTACATGGACCTCGAGGAATGTACATTTGATCGTTGTATACTTATATTAAAATACTGCTATATAACAAAGGGGTAATGACAATGGAGTTAGAAAAATAAACTTCCCTATGTGCATGGGGAAAGGGGGGAAGCACTGACAGAGAAAGAGGAGAAATGGAAGGAGGAAAGGATAAGGGCAAGAAGGAGGAACCCTTGGAACCAATCATGATGGATGACGACCAGATCAAGCAGATCATGGCGACAACTGAAAATATGCGTAGTAGAGTACCCTACCAATACAAGGTAAATACCAAGAAGTGAGTCATAGCCGTGAGGGAAGGCTTGGCGAGTGATGAGGAAGAGGTATAGGATCTCGGGGCTGTGGAGAAGATTGAGGAAATCTTGTGCGCAACATACGAGACGAAGATGAGAGGTCCAAGAGTGAGAAGAGAAGGCAATAATCCTATCCATATTAATTTCAGTGTGGAACCCATAAACCCATGTGCGACTAATACACCAAAGAGAACACCACCATTTAGAGAAACGAAGTGTAGAAGCAGTCATAGAACAGGAAGTACATCTACACAAGGAACAACAAATAGAGGGGTCAGTTCAGGAATCACTAGTTAGGTATCTACACTGCACGAAGGTAGTAGTTCAATGTTCAGAATGGAAGGACATGATCCCACCATCAGGTTACCATAATTTAAAGGAGAAGTGTCGGAGGACCCAGAAAAAGATTTGTTCATTTGTGAGAATATTTGGGAGGAAAACGGATCACAGACGAAGACACTAAATTGGCACAACTAGTGATTACACTAAGGTATCACGCACTAGATTGGTATACGAGTTTAGCTACAAATAATCTAGAAGGGACAACCAAAAAAATTGCAAACATTAAGAAGTTATTGATAAATGATTTCTAGAAGCTGAGTTTAGAATATCAGTACAATGCAATGTTTCAACAAATAACTTACATTTTGAGATCGATAACACCTAAGAAATGCCTAATATATTCTCACTAGTTGAATGTAATGTTTCTCAAGCAAGTCCATGTGACATATGGTACTTAGATTCAGGCTGTAGCAACCACATGATAGGAAACATAGAACTGCTTTCTAGTTTGGATGAGTCAGTCCAAACCAAGGTTAGACTTGGAACATATATCTAAGTCATTGTCTTAGGCAAAGGAAGTATAAACATTTTAACTAGACAATGAGAAAAAAAAATCATGTTTGATGTATATTATGTTTATGGTCTGAAGCATAATATGATGAGTACAAGGAAACTGTTACAAAAATGATACAAAATCTACATGGAAGATAATCACTGTGTGATCATGGATAAATGCCCAAGAAATCTTCTTATTGAAAAAATCCAGATAACAAGTAATAGGATGTTCCCATTAACATTGAACACAACCAAGAAGAAGAATACAACGCAAATTGTTGATAAAGGAAAAAGTGTGCAGTTAGACACTGCATTCACAGTGGAAAATAGTGTGTGTAGTTCTAATGAAGGAAATAGTGTGCACACTATCAAGAAAGGAGAAAATGGCGTAGAGTTAAATGAAACATTCCAATTTGAAATACATGATGATTCCTAGTTATGGCATTTTAGATTTGGACATTTGAACTTTGGAGGTCTGAAGTTGCTACACACAAAGGATATGGTAAAAGGCTTACCATTGAATGAAAAACTAAAAAGGATATGTAAAGGCTGCATATTTGGCAAGCAACACAAAGAATAATTTTCAGTTGAAAAGTATTACAGAGAAAAAGCTCCACTGGAAATTGTACACTCATACATGTGTGGACCAATGCAAACTCTATTTATAGGAGGCAGTACTTATTTTCTAACATTCATTGATGATTTCTCAAGAAAAACATGGATTTATTTCCTAAAGCATAAATTTGATGCATTGAGTTGTTTTTAGCAGTTTAAATTGCTTGTGGAGAAACATAGTGGTTTTTACATCAAGTGTCTAAGAACAAACATAGGAGGAGAATAAATTTCAACAAAATTTCAGAACTTTTGTAAAGTTCATGGCATCTACAATAAATTTACCGCGTGATACACACCACAACAAAATGGTTTCGCAGAAAGAAAGAACATAACCATCATGGAAATGGCATGTAGTATGTTGACAAGCAAACATTTTTCAAATGAGTATTGGGATGAGGCAGTAGCAGTTGCAGTATACATATTGAACAAATGTCTGACAAAGAGTGTGAAGAACATAATTCCTCAGGAAGCATTGGCATGATGAAAGCATAATGTGGCACATTTAAAAACTTTTGGTTGCGTCGCATACGCACATGTTCCATATGAACTTAGAAGGAACTTGGACAATAAAGGAAAAAAATGTATATTTGTTGGGTATTCTGAAGAAACAACAGGATACAAGCTGTATGACCCTGTCGCAAGAAAATTCATAATCAACCACGATGTTCAGTTTTTGGAGAATGAAGCATGGGATGGAACCATAGCAAAGACAATCAAAATTATTGATGTAATGGTGCATGATGACACATAAGATGAAGTGGTTCAAACACCATGTATAAGTTAGTGCATAATCCCTTCTACACGTGGCATTGTGACACAAATTACCGCGCAAAATACTCCACTAAGAATATCAGGTGCGCAGTCTGTACCTAGAGTGAAACAAACACCAACAAGCAGTCCGAGCAATTCAACATATCCAGATCCAACTTTAGCAAGTGTGTTACTAAGAAAGACAATAAGTCTACGCAGAATCTACAATGAAGACGCAACAAATTCATTTTCAGTTTTTGCTCCATTTTCACAAATAGATGATCCATCAACCTTTGAAGAAGCAGTCAAAGATGATGTATGGGCACAAGCCATGGATGAAGGAATCAGATGCATAGAGAAAAATCAAACATGGAAGCTGGTTGATGAACCTGAAGATAAGGATGTGATAAATGTCAAATGGATTTATAAAACCAAGCAAGACGCAGAAGGAAATGTACAGAAGTAAGGAAAGATTAGTCGCAAGAGGCTTTACACATCAACCTGGAATTGATTTCAATGAAACATTTGCACCAGTGTCACGCATGGACACAGTCATAACCATGTTAGCAATTGTCACGCAATACAAATGACAAGTCTATCAGATGGATGTAAATTCAACATTCTTGAATGGAAACTTAGAAGAAGAAGTATATGTGGAACAACCACAAGGTTATGAGGTTTTAGGACAAGAAGACAAAGTATATTGATTGAAAAAAACACTGTATGGATTAAAGGAAGCTCCAAGAGTGTGGTACAGTCGCATAGATTCCTATTTCACACAGAATGGATTTTAGAGAAGTGAAAATGAGCCAACACTGTACATCAAATCAAATAAACAAGGTAATGTGTTAATTGTTTTTTTATATGTGGATGATTTGATATTTACAAATGATTTCGACATAGAAGAATTGAAGACAGTCATGAAGGATGAATTTGGAATAACTGATTTGGGGCTTATAAGATATTTTTTTGGAATAGAAGTGCACCAATCCAAAACTGGTATATTCATCTAGCAGTCCAAGTATGCACATGAAATGTTGAAAGATTCAATATGGTGAATTAAAAAGCAGAACCAACACCTGTCATAACAGGATTGAAGTTAAGAAAGGAAGATAAAGGGTCCAAGGTGGATCCCACATTGTTTAAAAGATTGGTAGACAGTCTTATGTATCTCATAGTGACAAGACCTGACATTATGTATGGAGTGAGCCTAATTTCAAGGTTCATGGAAACTCCAAAAGAATCACATTGGAAGGCAGGAAAGAGAATCCTGAGAAATGTGAATGGAACACAATATTTTGGTATTAAGTACTCAATTTCAAAAGATTTCAAACTCACTAGAGACACTGACAGTGATTGTGGAGGCAACATTGATGACAGGAAAAATACCTATGGGTACACATTTCATTTTGGAATAGGTATGGTATCATGGGAATCAAGGAAGCAACCCATAGTGACACTTTATTCAACAGAAGTAGAGTACGTCGCAGCTACAAGCGCAACTTGTTAAGCAATATGGATGAGAAGGATGTTAAAATATTTGTTGCAGGGACAACAGGAACCAACAACAATATTCTGTGACAACAATTCAACCATCATGTTATCAAAGAATCACGTGTTTCACAAGAAAACCAAGAACATTGATACAATGTATCATTTCATCATAAAATTGGTGAACAATAAAGAGACATGTTTGGAATTTTGCAGGTCAAAAGAAGAGATCGCAGACATTTTTACAAAGGCTTTAGCAAGAGATGCATTTCAGCATCAGCGCAGTAGACTAGGAGTCCGCGCAGCAACAGATGAGTGATAGTAAAAATGAAAACTTAAATTTTTGATGTAATTTTCTTTTGTAATCCCACCAACTTATAATTAAGGGGGAGTGTTGGAAATTGTAATTACAAGTCGATGAGATCTTCACATCTCCACCAATTTATCAGTTTGACAATCTGTAAGTGCAAAGTGACACATTTACTCAAAATTCAGTCGGCAAGTAGGAAGCTATAAATGGAGCTGATATCTATCTTCTCGAGTTGAGTTAAGTGGTTGAAGAGTAATTCAAATTAATGACAGTCTTTATTGTTGAGTCCGTCTTAGCTTCTGCAGGAAGTCTAAGTCTATGTCTATATAAGTCTGAGTCCCTTAGTTAGTTGATGATGCTGAAGAGAAGAAATTGATGCATATAGAAGAAGCAGAGAGGTAGAGTGAACCAACAAGAGCTGAAGAATTGACATAAGAAGTCATTAGAGTTGAAAATCATCTCTATCATTGTATTTTGTATTCACGCCCACTACCGAACTTCATTAATTTCAAGCATTTTGTGTATTGACAAGTTTTTGTCTTATTTATGAGTTTATGTGCTAAGCATAGCACTGTGTTATTCCACATTCAAAAAATCATTTTATTAAGTGTGTGTATTCACAATGCGCAACAAACTGAGCAGTCGCAGTAATCTTGAGAACTCTATTGCGTAGATTGTTTGGTGTGCAGTATTTACACTATGTGCACTGTTGATCCATTAGATCTCAACCTTCAAGCAACCACTACCCATGACATAAAAAGAAGTTTCATATATGTATCTGAAAGAAAAAATGGTTCCAAGTGCAACTATCAAGGCATGGAAAACAGGGGGATGAACAATAGACGTGTTAACGGCCTCTTGCTAGCCTTGTTTCCAAGAAGAGTAAGGGGAAAACAGAAACCCAACCACTTGTAGCTTTAGAAAGACTAAGGAAAAATAACTTTAGAGGATGAAGTCACAAGCGCACGTAGGAGTATGCTTGCCAGAACAGAATACCATACACCTATTTCCCCATACTCCTATGTGTAAGATACATGTACCTCTCATCTTTACTCACTAATTTGGGGTTTTTACAAATGAAAAGAGTTTCTCTCGAGTTTAAAACTTTTAAGCAATTTTAGTGTCAGGAAAGGATTTCTAGCAATTTGAAAATTTCAGAGCAGTTGATGTGGATGAGAACATAATTTTTTCTGAATGTTTTGCAATTTATATTTGAATTGCAAGTAGAGTTTTTCTTTTCACAAGTGCCTAAGAATTTTAATGAAATGATTGTATGATGGAAATAATATTTAAAACACAGCCATAGATTTATATTACAATAAAGAAAAGGTTAAATTTTACTTTTTATTAGTTACATAAAGCTATGGACCTCACCTATTTGATTTAATATAATATTAAGGCTTTATCATTTTCTTCTTGTTTCGTTTTTGAAATAAAATTAATGGTTTAATATAATATTAAGGCTTTATCATTTTCCTCTTGTTTCTTTTTTGAAATAAAATTAATTAAGAAGAAAGTCTCATGTTTACTATTACAAAAATAATTAAAACATAAATTTAATTGATAACAATGATATAGAATTTGGTTCAATATAGTATTACAATGATGATGGTACATATTGTGTTCAGTAGCAAAACAATAATGGCTTTCATCTCAGTAATTGAACATCGGCATTAGACGACGGAACCAGAGGAGCGTGCGATGAAGCGGAAGAAGATGTAGTTCCAGATGTATGTGAGGACCCGTGACGTGAAGAACCAGAATTACCAGTGTTGTGGGTAGGTACAGAACTCACAAAACCAGGTTTTATGGGATCCGATAACAACATAAACTGAGTTTAAAGCATCAAGTTGACTGTAGACATCGATGGGCATACACAACAATCCAACATGGATGCATCTCAAGGCTTGTTCCTAATCGTTGCAAGTTTCTGTTATTACTGGATCAATCAAGTCCGCAATATTTCCTTGTTTGTATAATTCTCATGCCTGCATAATCAGAGTAGATCGCCAAATTGATATAATATATACACACATGATCCATAAAATTGACCATTAGTTTACGTTGAATTGCAGATGTTTATATATACGGATTATGCCGAGACAAAGTATATTCATATCTAAACAAATCAGCAGTCAAACCCTAATCTCATATGACTTCGTTGAACGATGAATAGATGAAACAAATATCATGTCTGGATAACATAGATGTTGTCAATAGAAAATATGATGGAAACGATATCTTACCATTCTAAAAGGATTTGCATTTCAGGTGATAAATTAAAATCCATGTTTTTTCTTCCACTCAAGAGTTCCAGAAGAAGAATCCCAAAGCTATAAACATCAGCTTTAACACACAATTGTCCATGCATCGCATACTCTGGTGCCATATACCCTCTGCAAATTACAACGTCACTTGATAAAGCTGTCCAAGAGTCACCTGATAAATCTGAAGTTGCTGCAGGAGATGACTTCAGAGACTATGGATGTTACTTTATACAGGCAGATGGTATGTGAAAGACCATGAGTTCGGGTTATATGGATATTCAAATTCAGATTGGGTCGCGTAGTATTCCTGATCAGAAGAGTATTTTGACATATTGCTTCAGTCTAGGCTCCAGTATGGTTTCATGGAGCAACACGAAGCAGTTGTGTGTAGCACTCAGTACGGCTGAGGCAGAGTATGTAGAAGCATGTGAAGCAAGGCGCGAAGCGGTGTGGCTTCTGAAATCGATGACTATTGGACTAAATTTGACTTGTAGGTAAGACCTACAAGAAGAGGATGACAAGAATTGTTCTGGAGGACAAGTGATGAAGTTAGCAGGTTGAAGATTCAATTGATATTCAGTGCTCGAGAGGGAGTTGGAAAGTCAGTTCCAGAGGGAGCTAGGTACTACAGTAAGAAGTAGGAGGCTCCACCGGATGTAGGAAGCAGTCATTTGTGGTGCTCAGTACAATTAAAGCTGAGTATTTGGCAGCATGTGTAGTAGCAGTGTGGCTTCAAGAACTTATATCTGGGTTATCTGGTCTCGAACTGGAGGTGACCTAAATTTGGTGTGACAACCAGAGCTACACGAAGTCATTAAAGAACCCCATGGTCTATGACAGGTTGAAGCATATCGAGATCAGATATTACTATATCAGGGATATAGTGCAAAGGGAGCAATGAGACTCCAGTTTCGTGACTACAGAGGATCAAGTTGCATACGTGTTTACCAAGCCACCATCGAGGATGAAGTTCGAGTACTTGAGGGACAAGCTCGACGTAATCCCTCTTCAGAGGGAGTGATGGCTTCAAATGTTATCGCAGGGTAGTGGATGTCATGATGACATGTTGTAGCCATTGGAGAGCTACCCACCAACCCTAGATGCATGTTGAAGAGACGAAGTACAGATGTTATCAGAGGGTATTGGATGTCATGCATAAGGTATCCAAGTTTTCTGTGGGAAACTGGATAGTCTCATGATGACATGTTGTAGCTATTGGAGAGATAACCACCGGCCCTGGATGCATGCTGTGAAGTCACAAGGGTGCACATGATGAGGTGAAGCTATTTGAGAGCTACCCATAGATAATCTTCAAAGGTAATCTTGGCATAATGTAGAATGTCTCCCTCGGTGAGAGAGAGTGTTGATGTTTGAGAAGCATAGAAAATACATTCTACTAGATTGATCATTAATAATATGATTATCAATTATTAAGAAATATTATTAATTATAATATTATTAATGTAATAATATATTTATAATATAAAGTATAAATATATATATAATAAAGTATAAAATACAAATATAAAATATATTTATATTATATGCATAATTAGGTGGATAGGATTCCCCTATTGAAATTTATGATTTCATCAACCTTTTAATTACAAATTCTAATTTTATGGTTAACATTTAAAAATTAGCCATAACTTTCTTGCATTTATAAATGCTTCCTTTAACATATTTAATTTTTCACATTTACTATTTAAGATTAAAAAGTTACTCAACCATATTTTCAATTGCCACTAATCATACTTATACTAATACAACCAAGATTTTTTAACTTTTAACATTTTACATTTTGAAATCATTAGTAAATTTTAAATTTCAATACGTAGCCTGCAGTTACACTGGTGTTATTCAGTTTTTACATTTACTTCACGTATGAAGTAATTAGGTTGTCTCCACCTGTGGTAACTTATAAAACGAGTGGAAAGTGTTAGAATAAAGCTTACTTTAGTAAGAGATAACTGTTGTAACTGTGAGTTTCAACGAGACTGTTGTAACTGTGAGTTTTCTAGGTTTACTATTATTAGCTAATCAGATCCACTTAAGTCAGTGATCTGCATGCTATATATGTATCCTCCATTTGTTTGTTAAGCAATGAAAAACGTTTTGTGTTGTGTGAATTAATTCTTCCCATTTTAACTTGGTATCAGAGCGAAAGTGGCCTGCACATTTGAGTGAGAGCTATTGAATGCTGTTAGCGGTGAGATGAGGGGCATCGGTGAATGACTGGTTGAAGAAATCGCTGCTGGTTGAAGGAGATATGCGCTGTCTACACGATTCTCCCCATCGAGACAACCCCTGTTGCTGTTCTGCGTGGTAGTTGCCTTAAAGGAGATCCATCGTATTTGTTTGCCGCTGAAGGAACCATTGCAGGCCGTGTGCGAGTGAGGGAGAGCTGGTGCTAGTGCGTGGACTCGTGAGAGTTGCATGACGTAATGAGTGAATTTAGTTGAGAATTGGTGCGTGGTGCAAATAGTAAGGTTTTTTATGGAGTGATATGGTGCAAATCGTAAGTTTTTTTTATGGAGTGATTTGGTGCATGTAAAACATAAATTTTGTTTTCCGTTGGAGCGTTGAAAGAGGAAGCGTGAGTTATTCAAGATTTGCATGCATGCATATGTGGAGCATTGAATAAGGTTTGCATGCGTTGGATTGTTTGA